>JAHBCN010006347.1:0-49583 GCA_019359885.1 Listronotus oregonensis | reverse complement strand
TACCTATACGTACAAAAAAGTTAAAAATTTTAAAGATACATTTTTTTTTTTTTTTGCTTTGGCTTTTAAATAGGGAAAAAAAAGGGCACATTATTATTATTTTTTTATTGACAAAATTAATTAAATAAATGAATTTCAACAAAAAAATTTTTTTAATAAATTTTTAATTTAAAAACCTAAATTTAATTTTTTTTAGTATATTAAGAAAAAAAAAATAAAAAATTTTTAAAAAAAAAATATGAATTTGTCCTGATACCTATAAAAAAAATTTAAAACCCCTTTTTAAATTTTTTTTAATATTTAAGCTGAAAAAACCAGTTTTTTAAAAAATTTGGGGAGGCAGTTTTTAATTTTTTTTTACTACTTTAGCTTGGGAAAAAATTTTTGGGGTTTTAATTAGTTTTTTTGGGGGTGTGTCATATATTTTTAAAAAAGAAAACAGACAGTAAATTTATTTACGGCTTATTTTTTTTTAAAATTTTTTATATGTTTTATAGAAAAGATTTTAAATAGTTTATGTAAATACTTTAATATTTTTTTTTAAATCAAATTTTTTTGCGGATATTATTTAATTTATTATGCACAGTTTTTTTTGTAACTAGATTTTATTGTTAAGAAAATTTTAATAATCCGTAAATAAAGATGTATAGTTAATTTACATTCCACTTTTTTAGTCAGATACAAACAGTTGTTTTATGTAAATTATGTTTTTTTTAAAAAGGGGGCCCCAATTTTTTTTATTTAAAAAAAAAAAAAATTTTTGGCACAAATTCCACCACAAAATTGGTATATTAAAGAAACGAAATTCCCGGATTAAAAAATTTTAAAAAAACCAAAAAACTTTGTTTTTTAAAATTTTTTAAAAATTTTCCGGGGGGAAAAAACCACCGGACTTTCCATTTTCATTGGGGGATTCCTTTTTCCCCCTAAATCCTCTTTTTGGGTAGCGCAAATGTTAAGCCCCCCCAAAAGGGCGCGGCCATCCCGGAGAAAACGGGCCCTGTATGGAATAGTCGTGAAAAAATATATATTTTGCTTAAGTATATGATATTTTTATAGAAAAGAAAAGCCTAATGCATACGTGTCGAAATATTAACACTCTTTTTTCAAACAAGATTTGTGTGTAGATAATAAAGCAATCATAAAACTAGAACACTAGCGTTATTGGATAAATTTTATTAATTTTTTAGAGTACCTAGAAAACAAATTATGCCTAGTTTTATAAAAAAAAGAAAAAAACCCGTAAGTGGGGGAAAATTTTGTAAAAAAAATTTTTTTTCAACTAATACATTTTATAACAGACTTTAAAATAAAATATCCGTATAAAGGGAGTATTTTTCGTTTTCCGATCGACTTACTGAAGTAAGACTGATCTCAGCTCAGCAGAAAAGCTATATATAGCTAAATGGTCGATATCTTTCTTGCTTGAGTATTTGAAAATGTAGAAATAACTCACGATATCACGAAACCGTGTACCAGAGATAATAAGAAGAGAGGTGAATAAACATCGTATGTTTAGTTTTCATTAAATGAAAATACGAGAATTTAAGACGTGTATTTTTATTATAAATTATAGCTTATATGGCTTTTAAATGCTTGATGTTATTGGTTTTATTATTTTTTAAATTCTTAATTAAAAATGTAATATACCAAATTTATTAATAAATTATTATTACACAAATGGATAATTATTAGTTTTTTTTTCTAACGTGTCAAAAAATCAATTTTTAACACTATCTAGATGCCTTTAAAAATTTCTGTAAAGCACTAGTGTTAAAAGTGAAAAAATTTTTTTTTTAAAAGGGGTTTTTTCAACGTTTATTTATTTACTAACATTTATATTAATTGTACAGTTCAAACACACAATGGATCGATGCAACCAATACTTTTTTTTCTATTTTTGCCATTTCAATTGATTTTATATAAAAACTAAAACAAGCCAAAAACTGACACTATGTATCCAATTTGAAGTAAACATGCCGTAACCAACCAGCATTAACGGTTGTTAGAATTCATTAATATTGCCAACTTTAATAATTTTTATATACGATGCTATGTAAATCTATCCTTTTCAATTTTTGAATAATTTAATTTTGCATTATTGGTTTGAAAAAAATATTGTATGATTTTTGGTAAAATAGTTTTAAGGGACTTATGTGAGTTGAAGAACTGGCTTCGCTCATTCGATAACTTATACATTCGTTTTTTTAAAATTGTTTTTTTTACCCCTATATCGATAATATTAATTGTTAAGGCCTATTTATTAATTAAAATAATAAATATATTTCTAAAAAGGACCACCAAAAATTTGGGCCCGGGGGTTTACTAGAACTAGAACCTAAAATTAATTACAGTCAAGGAACAGCCCCCCATAAGGGCGGGGGGACAAAGTTTTTTATTTTGTAAAAAATAATTTTATTATTGTTAAATCAGAAAAGTATTGTTTGGTTGGGTTAGGGTCTCTAGGTTGCAAAAGTACTCCCTAGTGTTCTCAAAATGCGAAATTTTAAAAATTTATGTTTTTTTACAAGGCTGCCATTTTAATACATTTTAATTTATTTATTTTTAAACATAAAAAATTACAAATGACTAATTAATTTATTAAACACCGCCAATCGAGCCAAGTTCTTGAAAAAGTTAGTATTCCGTAATGTCCTTTTACAAAGATTTGGAAAAATATATTCAAAAAAAGTGCACTGATAGCCAGAAATTTAGATATTAGTATTTTCCCGTTAGGATTATTTTCGAACCCCCAAAAATAAGACCACTTTTCCGGTCCGGGGAAAAAAAAATTTTTTCCCTTTCCCCCAAAAACCCAAGAAAATTAAAAAACTAATGTATGTTTTGTTGATGTCGGCCAGCGTTTCAAGATATTTTTTTTAAAAAAGACAAAAAAAGTTGCTGGGGGTTTAATTATTTAAAGTTTACCTGAAATTACTTTAGCATTAAGCTTAGCAACCATGTATTATTTAAATTAACAAATATTGGTGCTACACAAAAACAAAATTAAATATTCTGACAATTATAAATATCCATCAAAAAACCCCAAATTATTTATGAAAAAAAGTCTGTTTAAAAAGCAGTTAGAATTTTCTTATTTTTAACCAAAATTTTTAAAAAAAAATTGTTAAAATTTTTTATTTATTTTTAAATTTTTTTGACAAAGTGGCTGACTTCTTAAAATTTTAAAAGTATTTTGAATTTTTTGGGGTTTTTTTGAGTTTTTTTTTTTTTGTTTCAGGCGATCTCCCTTGTGGAGTCAAAGTATGAGCAGGTCAGTTCGCTATATCCTGGGACCTCCAAAGTGGTCCCATTTTCTAGAATATTAAGGCAAGTAATTTCAAGGAGAACATACTAAAATACCAGTCCACCCCAAAACTATAAAACATATTTAGAATTTTGGTAGTTGCAAATACCCGCCAGATTAGTACATTTTTTAATATACAGGTGTCCCAGAATATGTGGGAAATCTTTTGGATACAGAAAACCTAAAAATATTGTGACAAGTTTCCATAAATTTTTTTTTCCAGACCCTTCCCCACGGAGATACAGGTACTTAACGGAAGCCCCTAAAAATTTTTTTTTTTAAAACTTTAAAAAAACGGGGGAATTTATATTTTATATATTATAAAATGAAGATAACAAGATAAGTCTTCTTAAAATAAATTAATTGAATCATATTTGACTAATTTAGTTTGCCAGGGAGGACTACTCTGACATAATAATAGAATTTTTTTTTAAAACCCTGTATGATAAAGGTTCAGCAATATTTTTTTTGGGATAGTTTAACCCCTTTAAAATAAAAAAAGTATTCCTGATTGACATTGATAAAATCAGCTGTTTACGAGAAATAAAATATTTTTTTGGGAAATTTTTTTTCATTATACAGGGTTTTTATTAAAGTTAGTATTTAAGAAAAAAATTTTTTTTGGGCCTTTTAAAAAGAAAATTTTTATGATCGTATTTTTTAGACTTAACTTTTTGGGTAAAATTTTAAAAAAAAAATTTTTACCTAATATTAATAACTGTAATAATTTTTGATTTTTAAATGAAATTTCATACATTTTAAATGTATCAAAAGCATTTTTGATGTACCACATTTTTTTTTGGGGGGTTTTTATCCTATTTTAGACATTGATGGTATATGATTTTTTTAAAAAAAAAGTATTTTTTTAAATTCCTAATCATTTTTAGCGTTAATTTCTTATTTTTTTTTAATTAAAGTAGGTTTTCGCTTAAAAAAATTTAAAACCCCTTTTTGCATGATCATAAAATATTGGAAAAATCCCAAAGCAGTGAAATATCTACATTTAATTTTCTAGGTGAAAATGGTTTTACTAAAAATATAATGAGCAGATTTGATCTCTTATTTTTTTTGTCCGTGTTCGGTTTTACCTAGAAAAAAATTTAAACTAGATATTTTTCTGCATGGGTATTCTTTACCAATAATGTTATGATCATACAGAAAACGGTTTTTTTTTTTTAAGCGAAAACCGTGCATCGGTTTAAAAAAAAAAAAATAATTAATTTTTTAAAAAATTTTGGAATTAAAAATATTTTTTTTTTATGGAAACAGTTGCGTACCATCAATGTCTGCCAAAATCGGTCAAAAGAGAACGCCCTTAAAAAAAAAAAATTGTACACTATAAAATGATTCTTGACACATTAAGTATGCCAAATTCAAAAATATCTTAAGTGGATTACAATTATCAATAATAAATGATTTATTTTTGAAAATTTTACCCCCTTTTAAAAGAAATGTTTAGGAAAAAGTTCATATAAAATTTTTTTTTAAAATAGACTCAAAAATTCCTTCTTAAATATTGGCGTTCTTACTTTTTTTTTGGGCCCTTTAATGTACAAAAATAGGTAAAATCAATTTTAAAATAAAGATTGTAATGTTGCCTATAACATTAACAAAAAAGGGAAAAAAAGTTTAAAGTTTTATTTAAAATTTAAAGGCAGTAAAGCCATCGGTGTTAAAACCAAAAAATTATATAATTAGATTTCGTATGGATCATGTTTATTTAAATTAAATCAAAAGCCCCAAAACCCATTTATAAATTGCCGACATTTTTAAATTTGTGGTGCGATTTTCTACCCTTACACTGAACGCGTTTCCGAATACAAATGCCAGCAATATAAATTGGACTATTTTGCTAAAGAAAATACTTTAAACACCTTTAAAACTTTTTCCTTTAAGTTACAGTTGTTTCAAACTTTTCTCATTAGGTGAAAACGGTCGTTTTTTACCTTTGTGTATCTTCTGTTGTTTAAAACTGATACCATAAATTTGTCTTTTTTTTACAGTTTTTTAAGCAAAATAAATTTTAGTCTTTATCAAAATGATAATTTGGAGAGTTAAAGATAAATGTAAATTTTAAAAATTTTAAGAATTATATATTATTTTTACATTTGTAGTGAATTAAAAAAATTAAAAAATACAATAGGGAAAGGCACCAATATTAGAACCCCATGGTAATTGATGGTCTTTAAAAAAAACGTTATTAAGTTTCTTTTTAGAAACTAGAAGAATTCAGGCATCTAACTGAGAATGTTATTTTTGCTAAGAAAAGTCTCATCTTTTATGAATGCACTATTTCAAAACGGTCATTTCCTATTTTTCAATAATACTATGTACAGGGTGTCCGATTATATATGATACGATAATGAATATAACTCATTAAATTTTTTTTTTATTTGACGTTTAGGAAAAAACAAATTTGTGGAATTTAGGGGTTAAAAATATTTTTTTAAGAAAACTTCGTTTCACCTATTTTGAAACACCCCGGTTTCAAAAAGTCTGGACGTGATCCTAGTATCTTATTTTAAATAAGTCCCCTATTTTCTTATTTCAACATATTTTATGTAGCATACCCTATGTCTGATCTTAATGGTTTAAATACATCGCATAATGCAAAAACTAAACCCTTTATATTATCATTACCATGCTATATCGCTAGGTTTATTCATTTCACATTTAATTAGACATAAAGTTTGGCATATCCGTCAAGTGAGTTTTTACGCTGACATTAGTTTAAGTTATTTGGTAAAATATGATTTCACTATGGGTTATTCTGAACAAGAAACGAAAGACATTTAAAAATTTTTGGGGTTTAAAGAATAAGTATAAAAAAAAAAGGGCAAAAGGGAATATATGTGCAAAAGTTGTAAGAAAGTAAGTAATAATTTAAATAAAATGTATTTACTTGACAGATATGTCTAATTTCATGGCTAATTGACTGAAATGATAAAGCTTAGGTTTTTTTTGCATTTTGTGATGTTACTAATAAAATTATTATATGCTACATCAAAAATGTTAAGAATTTTAAAGAAAATGCAAATCTTAAATAAAAAAATTGGGAAGATAGTAGGACCACTTCCACACATTCTGAATCACCCGGGCAAGTAAAAAAATTTTTTAAAAAAAAATATTTTGAACATTTAACTTTTATACTAAAATCATTTTTCCCAAATAAAAAAAAAAGTTAATGGGGTTACATTTTAATTGACATCCTGTACTTGGGGAAAAAAAGGGGGGGTCCGTTTGTTTATTTTTGGGTTTTTAAAACCTTTTCTATAATTTCATTTAAATCTTGCCTTGAAAATTTTTAAGAACTTTTTTTAAAATAAAAACCAAATTTGCCTGTTTTTTTAAAAACGAGAAATAATAAATCACATTTTTAAAAAAGGGAGAGATAAACGCTGTTAGAAAAAAACCCCAACGTCAGGTTTTTTACGGGTTTGCCATATGAGACCGGGGGTATCGGGTTTTATTCCGTTTTATCTCTACCTATAAAATTTGTAAAAAGTCATTATTTGACAACAACAATGACACATGTATGTCGACGCCAAACACTAAAATCCATATATTTTTGTGGCAATCAGCGTAAGACCTGATTATTACAGTGTTTGACTAACTATTTAGTCATTTTTTTTTAAAGCCCAATTCCGCATTAGGAAAACAGTAATAATATTTTTTTTTTTTTTCTTTTGGGAGTAAGAGAATGACTTAATGGTTAGTTTTTTGGGTCAACCAAGGTTGTTACGCTGTTTTCCGGCAATGCAGGTACTGACTAGTCATTCTAGGGGAGAGATTCGTGCTTTACGCAAAAAGCAAATTTTTTAAATTTATTTAGTAACTGAGATTTCTTTATTATTTTCTGCTCTTCAGATAAAAAAAAAAGGTTAAATATAGGCAACGAAAGCTGCTATATCTGCAGTTAAAAGCACATACACAGCCACAAGTAAAACATGTGACCTACCTGCATAAATTTAGAGGTAAATCTTCAGAAAAAAGAGAAATGGGCACAAAAATAATTTAACTGCAAAAAAAAATTGATTTATGAAATGCATAAATAATATCGCTAAAAGCGGCTTTCTTTGGTAAAAGATAACCTTTTTTATACAGTTAAAAAGATGATTTCTGTGTTTGACCACAAAAATCAATTTGGAAATAATAGGCAGAAAGATGATATATTGCCAATTTGATCAAACGCCATCCAGATTATGGGTTACTATACCCATACTCCTAGAAATCTTTCCAGTGTAGGAGCCAACCTTTTAGAAACCAGAATCCTTAAATGGTTTTAGGAAATTTCTGATTATTTTTTAAAAAACAAAGTTTGATAAAAAATTTTTAAAACCAGCTAGTATCTTTAACGCTACAAAGTACTTACAGTAAAAGCAAATGAAATGTTTAAAAAAATACCAGTGTCACTAGTTAAAAATGTAGTTGATCCTTTTTGAAAGTTTGCCTTCAGAAATTGCTTTATTGTAAAGAATAAATTCGTTTTTTAAAATAAAGAAACATAAGCAAATATTTTGCAAAATATGTAAACTAAGACCGCTCAGAAAAAAATCACGAGCAAATCGTTTGGTGGCTTTTGACGAGGGGAAGAACTATTCTGTTAACCAAGTCATCATGGAGCATGGAAAGCTTCTTTTTCAAACGTTGTACCAAAGATTCCAAAGAAAATAAGTTAATAACTACAGAAGAAAAAAAAAAGTAATAAGATACATTCCTTATAATTGATAATTTTTCTACCACCACGGGGGCAAATTTTATTTTTTTGGGGACTTTTATTTTTTTAAACGAAAAATTAAAAAAATAACAACTTTAAATATCTTTGTTTAATTTCTTTTTTGATTCTTGGTAAATGCTTTTAATGAAACTTATATATTTTGTTTTTTTTTATTAAAAACGCACCGGGAAAAAATTGCCATAGACATACCCTTTGAAAATTACCATTTCCCCCTTCTCGGTTTATATAAACGGGGTGTCCCCCAAGTAAGGGGAGACAGAGGAACAGCAGTTCCTTAGGTCAAAAAATTAACGAAATTGCCTTATCCAAAGGATAAAACTAAAAATAGGTGTAAAACTTTTAATTTTGTTTTTGTTTTTTCGTAATAATTTCTAACTTTAAAGAATGGGCGTACAAAATTGGGAATTTGGGGTTGTTTGAGGCGAGAAATTCAAGCTTACTATATTGACCTGTTTTTTAAAAAAATAAAGTTATTAAAATTTCTGCGTAAAAAAATATATACCTCATTTAGGTCTCTAGGAGCAACTATTTTCAAGATAAACGCACTTTAAAAGACCTTGCATTTTTTCCATAAAAAATGGGTTTCGGCCAATTGTTTTCAAACTTTGAAAAGTAATAATTTTTAACGCGCTGATCAAGAGTCTCTATGGGCACAAAATCCGAAAACTAGTCTAACCCCAAAAAATCTCCAAATCCCCAGTGACCTTTAAAGCTACTTTTTTGGGGGTTAGAGGATGTTTGGGTTTTGTGCCCGTGAAGACTTTTGATTAGCGGGTTAAAAACCATTACTTTGCAAAGTTTGTAAACAATTGGCCGAAACCCATTTTTCATAGAAAAATTGCGGGGTTCTTTAAAGGTATATATATTTTTGAAAAATTATAATATTTTTATTTTTAAAAAAACAGGACATTATAGCTTTAAAAAAGTTATGCTATCTAAAACAAGTGAGGTAGGCCTTAGCTGGTGCCCTCTACTAGCAACATCAAAAGTATGGTTGAATTTGAATTTCGTTTTAAAGAACCCCCAAATTCTTAACTTTGTACCGCTAGGCTTTTAGTTAAGAAAATTAAGAAAAAAAAAACAAAATTAAAAAGTTGACACCCTGTATCTTAGTTATTATTACCTTTGGGATAAGGCAAGTTTATGTTAATTGTATTTTTTTGACCTAAGGAATCTGCTTTTGCTCTGTGTCCCATTACTTCTGGAACACCCTGTATATTTGATGTTTGATAAACAAGTAAAATAAATTTCATATATAGTAAAGTAAAATTCAGAAATATTAGTAACAACACTTTTGTGATAACAAATATTCCCCAATCTCTATAAATACTCTCATTAACTTAAAAAATACAATCAAAACCTAATTTACAAAATTATAACACATAAAAAGGAAACAAATATAAAACAAATAAGTGTATTTATAGGTATTTTGCGGCAAACGGGTTTATATATCATTAATAATAACTTGGCAACCGAAACCTAAAAATATCAAAATTTCTTAAAACGTTCTTGTTAAACAAAGAAAAATAACACTCATTAGCATCAACATTAAAAATTCCTACCCGGCTTAAAGTTGCAAGTAATGTTAATCATTTATGTGTCAAAAAGGAAGGGAAATACAGAGAAAGGGACAGACTAAGATGTATATTTTAAAAGTTTGCGTGACTGTCATACTTATCGCACTTATCAAATGACCACAATAAAGCAAGTTGTTTTATTACCAGTCTGGAAACCGGGTGCTTACCTCCGCACACGAACGGACAAGATTATTACCCAAATTTATTATTAGAATTTTTAGGCTTGGATAATTTATGTCAAAAGAGAATATTGCCATATAAAAAGGACCTAAGCAGTTTTGTTGCTTTTTTTATAGGCTATTTTATGGCCCGGTTAATAGTACAACAGATGTCAGGTATGAACGACTTTTATGTCAAGTGATAATGTTCTGAAGACTTAAAAATAATACACTTAAAAAAGTAAAACCCGGGTTTTTGGGGAAAAAAAAGACAGAGAAGTTTCGGGGGACTATATTATTTTTTAAAAATTTTCCCAATTATAATAGGGGTTTTGGGGGAATTAAATAAAAAAAACTTTTTTTAATGAATCTTGCAAAGTTTATTTAAAAAAAAAAGGGGTTTTTTTTGGTTTTAGGTAACATCCTTTTTGGGGGGGAAAACCCCGGGGGTTAACCCGGATGTTTACCAGTTTGGGGTTTTTGGGCCCCTTTAAAAATTTTTAAAAAGAAACAGGTTATGGCCAAGAAGTTTAAAGTGTATGGAACCCCAAAAGCTAGGCCCCAAATTGACCAAAAAAAGTCCAGCCCAGTATAAAAAAAAACGGGCAGAGTTCCCCCCGATTCTCGAATAGCAAAATTCCAGGAAAAAAATTTCCCCACTTCAAAATGAAAATTTGGTGTCGGGGAAACCTTTTACTTTTATGAGAGCCAATGGTTAAAAGGGTTTTCAAAATTTTTGTTAAAAATTTTATGAAAATTTTGCGCTGTATGTCAACCGTCGTCGTCTCATTTCGTCATTTTCGTTGGTTTGTCCCCTTTGGGGTTTTTAGTTTGATTTTTTGCTTTGTGAGTACCTATTTTTTTGGGGAAAGTTTTTGGGTTAAAAAAATTTTTGGAAAATGTTTTAAATTGTGATTTTAAATTTTGTTTATTGTTTGTTACTTATAATATCAACAAAATGATTGAGGTTAAAGGGTTTTTTTTTTTGCAAAGGGGGGAAAAATACCCGGCATTTTTTACTTTGGATGTTTTTTTAATTTTTAAATTAGGTGCTTCTTATGAGACGTAACGTTAGGAAAACCAAAAAAAATAAAAATTTTAAAAATTTTAAAATAATAAAAAAAAAAAATTTTCCCCCATAGGAAAAGCAAAAAAAAAAGTAAGGAAACCCTTTAAAAAAAATTTTGGGGGAAAAATTTTTACAATGTTTGTGTATTTCTGTGGATTTTTAAAGGGTTTTTTTTTATTTCATTTAAAAATTTTTAATAATTTTTAAAAGGGGTTTTAAAAATTAAACCTGGCGGGACCAAAAAAATTTTTTAAATATACAGGTCCCTCTAATTGAATGAAAGAAAGTAAATTTTTGCAAATTTTTCCCCTTTTTTTTTTTTCTGTATTTGTTTAAAAAAAAATTTTTAAAAATTTTTTTTCAAATCTATTTATTAACTTTTTGGTACAACTGTGGAAAAAAATTTTTTAAGGAATTGTTACAATGGATACCTGGGCCCCCAAAGGGGTTACTTAACATTTTTAACCACTGTTATTCTTTTTTATGAATTTTGTTAAGAAAAAATATATGCCTAAAAAGCAGTTAAAAAATTTTTCCCAAAAAAAACCAGAACTTGGATTAGATTTAACCTTTACACTTTTTTGTCCTTTTTTATCAAAAAATTTGGGGAAAAAGGGGCCCCGGAAACTATCATACAATGTTTGAAATTGATTTTTAAAAATCTTTTTTCTTTTTTTTTTAAAAGAAATTTTTTTGGAAAAAAATTAAAAAAACTCACAAAATTATCGACCATTTAAAAAATAAAAGCCTTCTTTTCCATATTATTTCAAAAAATTTTAAAAAAAATCCAAAACAAAAATTTTAAATATTCTATGGTAGTATCGTTTTATAACCAACAATTTTGTGCAAAAATAAAAAAAGCAATGCTTAAATTTGACATTTTTTTTAGTCAACTTTATAGATATTTAAAAAAAATTATGGAAGTCCGATTTTTGACCTACTATTCATTGCGAAAACCCCCCGGGGGCCCCAACCCCCCATTCCCGCTGCCCTGCACGCCTGGACAATTTTGTTCTACAGTATTGGGTTTCCCCCTACACCTTTAAATTTTTTTGGTTTTGGCTTTAAAATTTTTGGGGAAAAAAGGGCATACCAAGGAAATTAGTAGAACTAACACAAACATTAACGCCATTCAGTGTAAAAAATGGGCCAGGGGGAAAAACCCCCCATCACCATTGTTTTTTTAAATTTTTCTTTGGAATAGAGTTAGCAAAATAGCGCCGGAGCTAACAAAAGGGTTTTTTTCCCACAGGTTAAAACTGCAGTTGGCCTTTGTTTATGACCTAAACAGTGGCCCATACAAGAGAAAATGCGAGAGGTTTTTTCACAGCTGGAGAAAAAAGGAAAAATCTGGGCCTACGAGTAAACGAAGAAAAAAAAAAAAAAATGGTAGGTAAAAGAATCCAAGGCCCCGAATCAGGGAAATAACCCTTGATGAGTTTAACCTTTTTAAGGGTTAAGGGGAATTTTACCTGGGGGCGGTAACCCCCGGGTGACAATTGAGTAAAAAAGGAAAAATTTTCCCCCGTAATGGCAAAATTCCAGACTGGGAAAGAGACAATCCAAACTAACTTTATGGTTAATAATTGCCCGGGAGTTCCTTATGGAGATTTATCTAAGATCGGAGCAAAGCAAGGGGAAACACAAGATCGTACGAGATGGAAAGCAAAGGGATGGGCTAAAACTCACCCAAAGTTGTTTTACCCGGGGGGAAAAAAGAAAACCCCTTTTTTTTTTTTTGATAACGGAAAAGGGGGTTTTTTAAAATAATTTTTAAATTTTTTTTCCGGTATTTTTTTGGGGTTGGCCCTAAAACTTTTTAAAAAATTTTTATTTAAAAAAATTTTTTTTGGGTTTAAAAATTGAATTTTAAATTTGCCCAACTTTTAATATTTTTTTCCAAATTTTAAACAAATTTTTTAAAAACTATTTTTTAAAAAGTTTTGGGGGAAAACCCAAATTTTTTAAAATGGTTTTTTTTAATTGGAACCCCAAAAATTTTTAATAACATTTAAAAATTTTTTGGAGTTCCAATTTATTTTTATTTTTAAATTTTTTTTTTTTAACCAAGTTTTTTTTATTATGTACTTAAAACCCCCCTTTTTAAAGGGAATTAAACCCCGGGGAAAATTTTTTAAAAAAGGTTATCCCTTTTTAACCAAACTTAACCTTTTTTTTCGGCAAAACTTTTTTTTCCCAAAAATTTTTTTGGGGTTGGGGCTTTTTTAAAGGCGGTTTTCAAAAAACCAAAATTTTTTCCCAGGGGGGAAAAGGGGTAAACCCCCCGGGGAAAATCACCCCCGCGAAGTACCATTTTTTTTGAAAGTGGGGGAACCCCGGGAAAGTCAAAACTCCATCCCAAAAAAAAAACCCTTTACAAAAAAATTTTTTAAAATCAAAAGTAAAATAGTTTTTTTAAAAAATTTTTTAAAAAAATTTTAAATTTTAAATTATTTTTTTTAAAAAGAAAAAAATTGGTGGGTTTTAAAAAAAAAAAGGGGGACTTAAAATAATTTCCCAAATAGTATCACTTTTTATAATAAAATGGAATAATAATATGCTATTATTGGCCCATTAAAATGGTTTTTAATTTTAAAAAAAAAATTGTTTTGATTTAATTATTTTATTAAAAATTTAAAAAAAATTAGGAAAAACTTTTATAACAGTAAATACATGTAAATTAAAACATCTAATTTTTTACATCAAGAAGATCATTGTTAGCGTTTCCTAGCGTGTCTCCTCGGTGGCATAATGAACAGAGTTTCTGTTTGCCACGTAGACGACTCGGGTTCAATCCTCAGCCGGGTAGATATATTATGGTGGTAGTTATTAAAAATGACATTCTTGGTGGCACAACCGCGTCATCCAAAGGGTCTGTAAAATATATCACTTGCTAGTTTCAGGGCTTGGACATCGTAGACGGAACTAGAAAAAAAATGAGTAAAATTTCATTATTTTGTACTATTTTAAACATCCATAGGCGTTTAGTATTATACTTACGTATCCTTAAATGGTCCTTATAAGTCCTAGCATAAGTACTTATATAAGACTTAAATTAAAGTTTTTGAGCACGACATCTGCAGCAGCACGATTCATAATATGGATACTCTAGAGATTGATACATGAACAAATTAAAAAGTTTAAAGCTTTTTTAGATAGACTGTAAACGAATTCATAATTACTTGAAGTAGGAGTCGTGAAAATACATATTAAAGAGGTAGAGATCCCTGTAGCTTGGGTTCGATGGGCAATAGAAAAAAGGTTTTTTGTAAGAGTAGGGTTATTAATAGGGCGAATGGCTTTTCTTTGAATGGAATCAAAAAAGCTAAAATAATTTTAAATTTGTTTTATTTTCCAATAAATGTTTAATAATTTAACATTTTAAGTCTTTTACCGTACAAATGGTGTCACTTAAGCCCACATAGTACTAAACTTGTTTTATAAAAACGTAGTTAAACCATTTATACAGGGTGTCCTGGAAATTATAGGAAATCTCCCAGATATAAAAATACACGAGAATAAAATATGAATAAAATGAAATCAAGTTTTTTAGGTATATTTATTAAACCAGTAGGTATATTCCAATTTTATTTCAACAAAATAATTATAATATCCAGTAAGATGCTTTAAATAATTATTAAATAAAGTGTGAGTAACTTACAGTTGTGTTACCTCTTTTTTTGCCTTATATTGATAAGAAATTTGGACAACATTTCTTACAAACCTTTAACAATTGACTAAAACTTACATTTTCTTTATCAACGTCATTAATCGTAACCGTTTTTGAGAAAACCGTCACTTTATTTACACTTTTAGTCTCCCAACTTCTATCGTGTCGAATATAAAAAAAATAATTTTCCCTTATTACCAACAAAAAAGTGTCAATAAGAAGTTAAACTTTTAGTTAAAAACATCGTAAAATGGTTTAACATCGGCTCCATGAAGTCTAATACATTCGCGAGCAAATTTGATAGGAACAAAGATGTATCATTCATTGAAATACGCCAAATATATGATGTAATAATGTGTCGTTTTTTTCATAACGGTTAGGATCGGCGACATAAATGAATAGTACTTAATCTTAAGTCAATAGGTAAAGGTTTGCAAAAGATGATGTTTAATGTTTTTATCAATAAAATTCGTAAAAAAGGGGTAACTAGTGTCACAGCTAGTCCCTGCAGCTGTGAATAATTTACAACACTTATTTTAATAGTAATTTAAAGAGTCTTACTGGGTATTACATCTTATAAAAATAAAATTGAAATATACCTGGTGGTTCAATATACACCGTGTTCAAAATTAAGTCGGCACTATTGCTAACTTTTTTATTATAAAAGATACAAGTTAGGCTAAATTAGCAAAGTTGTGTACATTTTTACGCTGATTACAATACCTATAATAAGAAAACAAATAAACATCAGATTTACAAGTTATTCACAAAAATATACTTTTTTTAAATGCAACACCCTGTATTTGTTACGTTAATTTGAAAGAGAATGTAATTTTCTATATAAGTAGTTATTTACATTTTTTTCCTAAAATGAGAAATAGCGGAGTTATTTCAATTTAAATGTATTCCTCCATTACTGGACGCAGGCAGCCATGGAATTCTTAAAATCCCATTTTTTGTACAAATTATCGTAGTATGCTATGACACAAATAAAAAAATCAAAAGATAACATGTGTATCCGTCATGATGTTTTAGTGACAACTAGTAAATCATAAGGCAACAGTTCATGTATGCTACTGTTTTTTAAAATGTTGTCATTTGGAGAAGTTTGATATGATAGAATGCTACATAATCTGCCAAAAAAGAAATATGCCAAACAGAAGATATTTTTTACACCTTTATCGAAAGTTTAAATCAAACAAAAGTGTTTCTTAAGCGTAGAAATTAGAAAACCTTTATAATTAATCAACAAACAGAAATTAATGTTTTGACATATTTTAAAGTTTAAAGTGAAAATTTCACAAGATACTGTAGGTCAGATCTTGATCTATGCTAAGGAACCGTTAATATTATTAAAAAAAATCATTATTATGTACCCCACAAATACAGACCCACACAAACTTTGTTGCCAGGTGATTACACAAGGCGTATAAACTTTTGCCAATGGTTTGTAAATGCTGCTATAGAAAATCCACTCTTTTTACGATTAATTCTTTGAAGCAATAATATTAATTTTAGTAATAGAGGCATGTTTAACCGAAAGAACATTATTGGAGCATTGCAATCTCCTGCGCCATCATCCTTTCAATCCACAAATATTTTTTTGCTTAAACGTATGGTGCTGCCTCATTGGATCAAAAATTGTTGGACCTGAGTTTTATAAAGGATCTTTAAGAGGCAAACAATATCTGAATTTCCTAAAAAATGTGTTGGAGGATTTTTTGGATGATGCCAATATAGCTATTATTAGCATAATGTATTTTATTATTGTTACTTAGTTATGTGTTATAATTAAAAAAACTGAAACTATGATGTTTCTTATTTAACCAAGTAATTAGAAGGTTTGACAAATTATATCCTTAATGGCGGACTGTACTTAAATTTGGTGTCTGCATAGCGTACTACGATATAATTTGTACAAAGAATGCGATTTTAAGAATTCCATGGCTGCCTGCGTCCCGTTACGGAAAATGCATTTAAATTGAAATAACTCTGCTATTTACCATCTTCGAAAAAAAATGTTAATAATTAATTGTATAGAAAAAAACATGCTCTATCGAATTAACGTAACAAATATAGGGTGTTGCATTTAAAAAAAAACTATATTTTTGTGAATAACTCGTAAATCTGATGTTCACTTGTTTTTCTATTATCGTCATTGTAATCAGCGTAAAAATGTACACAACTTTGCTAATTTAACCTAATTTGTATCTCTTATAATAAAAAAGTTAGCAATAGTGCCGCCTTAATTTTAAACACGGTGTATATGTCTTAAAAACTTAATTTTATTGGAGCTCTTTAAACGCCAATATCTCTAAAGAGGAGGCCAATACGAAAAAAGATTACATAAACTTGTAGTTTTTTTTTACGTGATACGAGATATCCCACATTTTCCAGCATACCTTGTATACTTTTTGACAAATATTTTTTAGTTATCTAAACTTCTCTAAAACGTATTTTTTAAACAACAGAGATAACGATGCCTTTAAGGGCATTCTCCTAAAGCAATCAAATAGTAAGCTTAAACCATCTTCTAAGACAAAGCAAATATTTTATTTACTACAACAGTAAACAGTATTTTCCTGTTTTTGATTTATTTATTTATCAAAATGCCAACACGAACACAGCAAAGGTCTAAAATGTCGTTGACGATGAAGATGAAAGACTGCTGCAAATGTATAGCAAGCTCTGCCATTAAACCATTCATCTTTTTTCTTTTCCGTGGCCAGAAAGAAATGAAAGAAAAGCAGGGTGACCTTTTAAAAGATCTTATATATACCAGGGATATGCATAAACCGACTTAAATATAGCCTGACACCCTAAAATTTTTAGGTTTTTGTAGAAAGTGTGTGGATTTAGGTAAAAATTAACATAGGTTAAACTACCCGACGTATAACATATATCCCGGTGCGGTATATAGATCAAATTTGTTAGTAAAATTAGTTTTTGGTTGTCGTTGGTGGTACTAATTCTTATCTGACTAGATTTTTACTTTATATTGCTTAAAAATAAATAGTTTTAAACATTGTTGATATCCAAACATATTGTTGTGTTTCTATCTCTAGAGGGATTTAGTGCAAACATTTTGTCATAATTTAATAAAACATGACATATCACCCAATTTAATAGAACGTAACAGTTATAAAACTACAAACAATGTTTTTAGATGAATATTCATAAAAATAATAACTTTTAATAAAATAATATTAATTATAATAACTATATCCACTACTGGAACTGTAGCCAGGTGTGCAAAAGGTAAAACATAATGTTCATCAACTTTTGGGACAGACAACACTAATCAACAAGATAATACTGAACAACAAGCTGCATGAAAGGCACAACAATAACTTAAAAAGTGCACATAGTGTCCAACGTCCAGAGGTTTCCCATAATTTTATATTTAGCCATTTTAATTTTAATTACTATTTAATATTTAGCAAAGTTTATCCTAAAAACGATGGTAGACTTGCTTCCGAAATGTACTTCAAAGGGTTCCATAGGGCTGAACAGACTTAGTGTCTATGCCCCGGGACCAGGACCGTCGTGACACCGTTTTATCAAGTTTTTGGCAAGTAGTCTGAGAATACTTTTTTTAATAAATGTTTTACGAATTAAATTGTCTACAAAAAGCCATTAAAAGTCTTTTAATAAGCAAGTTATTATGTTATAATTTTTTTCATTTAAAAATAGGTAATTTTGTAGTGTTTCTTTATAGAAACACTACAAGAGATACTTTGGGTAAAGATATACTTTTTGAAGACTTAAATTTTAATCCAAAGTTACATAATAATTTTTTTTCAACAAAGGAGTCAAAATCTAGAAAAGGAAAATGTAATTTTTTGCTTGTCTTTTTTATAGTAAAAATGATTGTACATAGTCCTAATTTAAAGTTGATTTAATAAATACAGGAACTTAAAGTCAAGTCCTTTTTTAATTGGGGATTTGGGGTTTATGGTGCATTCTAGATTGTTTCCCTAAAAGATTAAATTTAATAAAAAAGGCAGTGCATTAATTTAACTGAAAACTAAAAATGTATGTAAAATAGAGTAAATTGGTTTTGGTATACCAAATAATAAGCTTTTAAAAAGCAAGTATTTTCGTTATTTTAGGTAAAATAGAGGTAAAATATTTGGGTGTTATCCTAGACTCTAAACTTACCTGGAACCATCATCTTTAGAAAATAAGAAAGAAGCGGAAATGACTCTTATGTTAATCAGACGCGCTCATGGGGCCTTAAACCAAACATGGTCTATTGATTATACACCATGGTGGTAAGGCCTATGATAAGATACGCATCACTGGTATGGTGGACAAAAATACGACAAAGAACTGCTGTTACAGAACTTGCTTAGCTATAACAGGAGCAATTAAAACAACCCCAACAGCAGCCATGGAGTGAGATGATTTCCCATTACTCATTTAACAAAAACTTCGAGTTAAAAATTCCAGATCGAAGTGAGTGGCAGCAACCCGTTCTTTCTTGCACGGTTGGAGACATCATCTGGTATACGGATGGTTCCAAAACCGAGCAGGGAACTGGAGCGGGCGTATACAGTGAAATGAGGAATTCACTATTCTCCATTCCACTAGGAACACACAGTTCTGTATTTCAAACGAAAATAAATGCTTTACTGCACTGTGCAAAAGAAAATAACAGGAAGGCTTATAAAAACAAGCGGATATGCATAATAACTGACATGGGAATGCCAAAAAGAACTCGAAGTCCTGGGAGAACGCAACAGAGTAACTCTCTTGTGGGTACCAGGACATTCGGGGATAGAAGACAACGAAAAAGCGGATGAGCTAGCGAGACCAGGATCATCCACACCATACTTTGGGCCAAAATCTGCCCTTGGAGTGACCAAAACCACAGCACGAGGGCAAACCAATGGAATGGATCCGAAACAAACACGAAGAATACTGGGTAAACCTCAGTAGAATAAGACATGGAAAAAGCTTTATAAAAGTCCATCCAAAAGAACGAAGGAAGAACTATTTAGACAAAGTAGGAAAAGACTTGGCATAACAGTAGGGTTGCTAACAGGGCATGATAACCTAAGAGGACACCTAAACAAGATAGGCTCATACAATGGGGACCCAAGTTGCAGAATGTGCGACGAGGGGAAAGAAACAGCCTACCATATCCTATGCGAATGTAAAGCATTGAATCACAAAATACAGCCATTATTTGGGCAACCAAAAATGAGCCCACAGGAATATATCAACCAACCAGTCTCGGGGTTATACAGACTTGTAGAAGGAACAAGGCTAATGGGAGGATTGATATAAAAGACAATGAGAGATTAGGCACAAAAAGCCCATGAGGCTGCTCTGCCTCCGGTAGTTAATCAAGACGGCTCCCAGGGAAGAAAAAGAAGAAGAAGAGAAGAGATCCAGTTAATTTTTTTTTATTAAGTCTTTTTATAGAATCAAGATTATTTGCAGGTTTAATGAAATATAGGAAAAGTGTAGTCTATATCCTAGCTCCGAGCCAAAGTGGTTGGTTCTTTCTAGCAAAAGAAACCCAAAAAATAATCTTTCACTATATAATAAATGTCCTTAAAATTTACAACTTTCCCGTTCGGACCGCTGCTTTTAGCAAAGCCAAATTAAACAAAGCAAATAAGTTTCCGTGTACACGCCGATTGCGTTTTATGTTAGAGGCCATTATTAACCTTGAGAATGACCGATCATTTCATTTTATGTTTCGTATCAGTAAAATCGTGCGACCATGCGAGGTTTCTGCCAGAATAATAGTAACCCTTGGAATAATAACACATTATTTTTAAATTAGCGGTAGGTGCAAAAGCTTTTTGTGTTATGCCGGTGTATGGGTCGCCACACGGCGTCAATTTGCCGTCCTTTTCACGTTGATGAGGGTTCTAACTTTGTGAGCGGGGAACTTTTTGTAAACCGACACACTTATTTACGGTATTTGTATTGGCTCTCTTTTGACCCAAGGAAATTTGTTAATAATATGTATTTAAATTTTTAAATATAAATTAGTTAGTTAAAACAAAACCTAACATTATAGTTTTAAAACAAAAAGTTTAATCGGTAATTATATACTACCTAAGTAACATAGCAATTTAAGAGCTTAGTAAAAATAATTATATGTTGAGGAAATGTTTTAAAAAATTGTTAAAAAAAACTGTAAGCAAATAATTAAATGTTAATGTATTTCTGTCCTATTAAAGGTAACGTTTCCGTTCTCGCTGCTGTTGATTTTCTAGTTGGCAAGTAAAACTTATGACCTTTAATGCCCTGGCGCGCCGCTCCGAAGCCAGCGTCACTCCGGAGTGGCGCGCCGTGAGCACGAGATCTGAGCGTGGTATACAAAAAGAGCAACACTTTTGGACTGCGCGCCAAGAGCGCGAGTCTTCAGCGTACGCGTCAAAACCCTCCGTGTAAATACAATAAACATCTGCCTTGTATTCTATCTGTCCAGAAACATGTTGGACTATTTATACTGCAAAGAAAGTAATGATTTACAGGTAAGTCTTACAAAAACAAACAACTTCTTCCTTATAAATGGCGTAGTTTTGAAGAAACAGATATAATTAACATTATTATAAAAACTATATAAATTTTACAAATGTGTATATTCATGTTAAAAAAAAAAAAAATTGTCGTCCTTTTCAAACTTTTTGAATTCTGACACACTTATTTACGGTCTTTGTATTGGCTCTGTTTTAAACCAAGAAAATATGTTAATAATATGTATTTCCACTTTTTAATATAAATTGATTAGTTAAAACAAAACCTAACACTATACTTTTAAAACAAAAAGTTTAATTGGTAATTATATACTACTTTTGTAACATAGTAATTTAAAAGCCCAGTAAAAATAATTATATTTTTAATTTTTTTTTTTAATTTGTTAAAAGAAACTGTAAGCAGATAATTAAAATTTTAATGTATTTTTGTCCTATTAAAGGTCAATTTATTAACTTAACGTTTTCGTTCTTGCTACCGTTGATGTTCTCGTTGGTAAGTTAAACTCATGACTTTAATGTAATTACTAATTAAATACTCCGTCGGTGCTGTTCGCAGTTTAGATTGCTGCTTTGTGTGGTCCTTTGAACTAAGCGAAGTTTTATTTGTTTTTTTGGCCTTACATACTATGTGTTTTGGCCACGGATCTAAATAGTTTACTCTAATATGTAAAATCCCTAAACACATATGGACAGAGACACACGCTTCACATCCTGGGATTCGTCAGAATTACTTTTAGTACAAGACACTCAAAGAGGACCACTAAAGAAGGAAAAAAACATAAAGAAAAGATTTAGGCTATACTACTAATTAATTATAAATAAATCTATATATTGTGGCCCAACAGTAACAAAGTAAAAGAAAAACAAAGTTTTATTTGTTGAAGATGGTCCTTCACTGACGTGCGCGATCGACCATAAGAGTTGCTTATTTAAGCCACCTGTTGGCCGGTCATGTGCAAATACCGCCGCAGTAAAACATTATCTGAATACAAACGCAGAGTAATATTTCATATTTTAAAACTTTATTTCTAAACGTTCATAATGGTTAAATAGATAGTTCATGACAATTAACAAAAGTACAGAGATATAAGAAAAAGTAACTGTATTGACATCAAGAATCAAACCCTAAATTAAGCGTTACGAACACCAGCATCAAGTTTATAATTTGACAAATTTACGAATTGCGGTAACAACAGTACATTGGGAGCCCGTAATAAAAACAGCAATAAACGTCAGGTTGATAAATATTCAGTAAGTTTTTATCTTTTGGGTAATTTATGAAACACCTTTATTAATGGTTCTGGTTATGTTAATAATATTCTTTTGAGGTACTTATTCCAGGTCGTTTTAAACTAAGTTGAAGTAACGTCAGTGTTTAAGAAAGACACAATTAAAAAAAATTTTGCGATTTTTTTCAGATATATTTGATTGGCAAAAACTTATGAGAACTTGGAGTCCATGAAAAAAACTACTTTAAAAAATATATAATTTTAAATGGCTGTATATGAGCGGACAAGAACCTCTTAAAAAATCTGATTTGGAAGTAATTAAAGGTATAATAGAAGGTGTGGCTCTATCCTTTTTTGGACTTTACCATACCATGACTCGAAAAATATGTGTTTTAACAAAAATAGGAGACTTTGTCCTTGGGCTGTTCTAAAAATTAAAAAAAAAGAGATAAATGACATATTGCTTTTCAGCAAAATCGCTTTAAAGGACGGTTGATATTTTATGCAATATTTTATTAATTTGGGCAACCTAATTTTCCAGCGGGTACCTATGTACCCATAGAGACATTAATCGGTATGATATTGGCTTACAATTTTTTTTTACTTCCATCCATTTTTGAAACATGACCATCTTAATATAATTCCTTTTTAAATAAATGAATAACGTAGAGTAATATTAATAAAAACAATAATAATAAAATTGAAAAATAGCAGCTTAATAATCAAAATCAGATAAACACCATGCCACTCTTGATAAGACATCTTAAATAGGTTTAAACTTTTTTCTTTAACTTGCAACTCTTGCGAACTTTTCCCATCACGTGAAAAATGAAGTTTTTACCTTTGTATATCTTTCGTTGTTTAAAAACGATATAATAAATTTATCTTCTGGTAAAGTTATTTTAAACTTTGTTTACAATAGACATACAAACACAAAAACGTATTATCTTTTGTTATTGTAGCAAACTTCTACAACAATTAATTGGCTTATGGCTAGAAATAATAATAAGTGGACAAAGGTACAAGCGGAATAACTTTTGGTATAATATTGCGTTTTAATTTAACAATTGGTAGTTTAACTAAATATTTATAAAAGTTTGGTTGACAAAATTTCTCGTGTAGTTTAGTTTAAACAGGAATAATCAATTCCTCTCACACTCATCTCAAGCACATTACATTTATAGCCTAGGCAGCTTCAAAAAAAGCTTGAATTTCTTTTTCAAGCCAGAAAGTATTTCTCTTCTTCCAATCTGTATACTCTTTATGTATCCCAAATCAGACCATCTGTTGAATATTGTTCTTATGTCTGGGGAATGGCGTCCCCCACAACACTGAGCATTCTGAACTCCATTAAAAGAGGATCCTTTTGTCCTATTAATGATCCCACGCTTACAGAAAGGCTTTCCCTTCTTGCCCACCGTCGAGCTGTAGGGGATCTGTTGCTCTTCTATAGGTATTTTTACAGCTTCTGCTCAGAGAAGTTGGCCAGTATAAATCCTTCTCTGGCAGCTTCCAACAGAGCAACACGTAGTGTAACTTTTATGCATCCTTTTACAGTTTAATTAAAGATGCCTCAAACTTCCCGCTTTATTCGTTTCTTTATCCAGAGATTGTCAATACTATGGAACCTGGTGCCCTCAGAAGTTTTTCCTTCTCCTCCCAATCTACAAATATTTAAGTCCCGTGTGAACAAACTCCCTCTCAGCACACTCAAGACACCCACGGTACGTTAGTACTTGGCATCAGCCTTCGTGGACTGTCCCAAGATAAAAAAAAAACTTTGAATACATATTTGTAATCACATCTGTTTGATTCTTTTTACATTTTTATGCAGTTGTATATATTATTTTTATTATTATAATTAATTTACTACTTTACAAAAAAAGGATTAGACCTATAGATGTGATAAATGGTTTTTAATGTATATTTGCCTGCTTAACACAAATTCGTGAGCGAAATTCGGCCATATAAGTCTCGCTTTAAATAACAAGTCCAAAACACCAAAAACACAAAAAACAACAACAAAAATAAAGAAAATTTGTTTATTATTTTCCAAATGTACATTTATTACGTGACGTTTTTCTATAACCTCAAAAAAATGATTATTTTCTTAAAATCAATATCATCATTAATAATGTATTCCAATAAAACAATGTTAATTTCATGTCAAACCTTTTTTTTGTTCGTATTTAAATAAACATTTAAAATTAATTTTTTGAGAAACTACCTATCTAGAGTTAAAGGTAAGTATAAGCAGAGCTGTCAGTAATTTAATTAAAATAATTGAAAAATCGTATTACTTCTTAGTAATTGGATTACTTTAATTTAATTACTTTTCGGAAAAGGTAATTGTATTTAGATAATTAATTAATAGGATAATGTAATCGTAATTAGTAATTGATTTTCACAAATCCCAAGTAATTCAATTACTTAGAAAATAATCAGATTACTTATAAAGAAATTGAATGACTTAGAAATTAATTTAATTACCTAATGAATAATTGAATTACTTCGAAAAATTCAATTTTTTTATGGAAAAACTGACGGATTTTTGGCCAGCCAGAAAGAGTATCTTTAAACACGGCAGGCCGCTTTGAATCCGGCGAACGCCGCCTCCGCGTCTATTTACTGTTTTCGATTGATGCTTACCGCCACCATACTTTTTTTTTTGTGAAAAAATTTGTTAATGTTTGAAGTTGGATAAAAAAAATATTTAAGAGTCATTTAATGTTGAACTTGCCGAGAAAGCAGTTTGAATAGTGACGTGCGCGTATGAATTAGTATAAATATTTTATTTGTTTAGTGTATCGTGTTTAATATATGTGGTTATTTAAATAAAGTAATTGGTAAAACATTTAATTACTTTTAGTTTTAATTGATAGTTAAATTACTTTTAGCAAACATGTTAGTAATTGGTAATCGTAATTTACTACTACTTAGGAGAGTAATTGGTAATTGTAATTGAATTACTTTTTAAAAGTAATTGAGACAGCTTTGAGTATAAATTAACTTTTTTTAGACAACAAGACAAGACAACTATAAATAAAAGTCTTGTATTAAAAGTATATGCTACCACAAACCTGCTGTATATAAATTTAGCCATACAGAGTTTGAAGAGACATCGGTAGTATTATTTTAAATTTTTATAACACAAATTGCATTCTTTTCCTTGTGGAACTCTATAAAAAACTTTAAAACTTTTCTCTTTACCTTGCAACTCCAGCAAACTTTTCTCATCTCATAAAAGTGTTGTCTGGTCTTTTTGTATATTTATGTTCTTGTTTAAATTTTACAGTACAAATGTTTCTTTTATTTTGGTATATTTTGAAGTTGATACAAGGTTTGTGTTTTTACGAAAGGTGAAGGAAAACTTTAAAAATACTTTAAAAAAATATATATCTAGGGTCAATGACCAAATCTTAAGTACTAAAGTATCGTTGATATATTAAGTAAAGTAGGGGGCACTACATTAACACAAGACTTAAAAGTTTGTAGAAAAGAAAAGGCAAAGTTCTGCGGGCAACAGGTTTTATATTCCGGACACAACAAAGGTGCACGAGCAGACAAAGTAAAAAGTTTTCATCATTTTTAGAAGTAATGCTTACAATAATTATTAATTCATTTTTTGCGAAACTTAGCCTTTTATGTTATTGGGGTGATTTTTGCATCAGCGAGCATAGTAGGGTGCACAAAAATAATAAAAGATTCAGTCAATCCACATTAACCTGCATTTGTTTTCCATGCTAGGCTCCAAGGAAGTCTTAGGATAATATTTAGTATAGTACAGGGTATTTTTATTAAAAATACTAAAAGGGGTACCAGATAATAGGATTTTATTTCCCTAATTTGTTAAAAAATTATGCCTTAAAAAGAAATATGTACTAACAGTGTAAAAAATAACAGGAGGGCTTATAAAAACAAGCGGATCTGCATAACAGACAGACAGGCGTCACTACGGGCACTAGTAAACTCCAAGGTAACACCCAGGCTGACATGGAAGTGCCAAAAAGAACTAGAAATTCTGGAAGAACGCAACAGGGTAACCCTTCTGTGGGTACCAGGACATTCGGAAATAGAAGGCAACGAAAAAGCGGATGAGCTAGCGAGAGATAGATCATCCACACCATATTTTGGACCAGAACCTGCCCTTTGAGTGACCAAAACCATAGCACGAGGGCATACCAGGGAATGGATCAGAAACAAACACAGGAAATACTGGAAAAACCTCAGTTGAATAAGACATGGAAAAAGCTTCATAAGGAGCCCATCCAGAATTACTGGGACAAAGTAGGAAAAGACTTTGCATAACAGTAGGGCTGCTAAAAGGGCATGATAACCCAAGAGGACACCTACACAAGATAGGCTTTTACAATGGGGACCTAAGTTGCAGAAAGTGCGACGAGGGGAAAGAAACAGCCTAACATATACTGTGCGAATGAGAAGCGTTAAATCACAAAAGACAGGCATTACTTGGGCAACCGAAAATAGGCCAACAGGAATATATCAACCAACCAGTCTCGGGGTTATAAAGACTTGTAGAAGGAACAAGACTAATGGGAGAATTGGTATAAAAGATAATGGGAGATTAGGCGCAAAAAGCCCAAGAGGCTGCGCTGCCTCCGGTAGTAAAAAGACGGCTACCAGAAAGAAGAAGAAGAAAAACAAGTGTAAAAAATATACGGTGCTTTTATATCTAAACTACTATGATTTAGGTACTTAGGTTTCTACGTATGTAACACTTAAATTTAGTTTGGCTTGCTTTATTAACCTCGTCATATTTTTAAAATAAAATTAATCTTGCAATTTTTAGCCAAATACAAAACCAATATTATTTTAAACATGCCATTTAAGAATGTTACAAGTTAAAGTAAAAATATAAGATAAAACAAAATAAACAGGTAGTAAGTAAACCAAGTCTTAATTACATTATTTATTGTTCAAATTCTTTACATTTCCTTCTTCTCTTTGAAAAAAAACCAAAAAAAACAAAAAGTGTTAATTAACTTACAATGTCGCTGAGTTTTTGTCTAAAATAATGGAGATAAGATAAAGAAGCTGTTTTCTTTTATTTTCTTATTTAAGAGAATATTAGGTTAAAGTAAAAAATGTCTATACTACGTCGTATATACAAGCATTGTATATTAAAAAAATGACTCAATTATATATAAAACTTATAAATATTTTAAATTAATTAAAAATTGGAGAGGTTAAAATTAAATTATATTATTTTTTTATTAATTATGCTTTTATATAAAAATATATTTATCTTTTACGTTATTTTATACGTAAAAAATACAAAATTAAACATAAAAATACTTCTTGGAAAACACTTATTAGATTTAAGGATCCATAAATTAATTTTATTCAATTAGTAATTTTTTAATAATAAATGACTGGTATAATTAAAAATATAAGACACGAAACTTAAGAAATTAATAAAAAGTATTAGGAATACAACAATTAAAAATTTGCCCCTTTATATTATTTGTTTTAGGGCCGCTTGCACCGATTGAAATTTAAGCTCGGCTTCATTAAGCCAAATTAAAACATTTAAGCTTGGATTATGTTTAGTTTGTTGAATTGCCATAATTTTTAGCGGGTTTTACTAAGCCGGGCAAATAAACTATTCTCGCAAAATAGTTCATTTTTTTACCTTCAACTAATTTCACACGGAAAATATTTTGAAGCTTAAAGTTATGTCAAGCACCTCATTGTTATGTTTATGTTATATTTTCTGACTTGTGATCATTGCAAATCTTTAGCAGGCTACCAAAATAAGCGACAGTAAAAGACAATGCGGTACCAATTTTTTAAATGAAAAAAAGTAGACTCTTTTGAATATACTTGCTAAACACCAAAATACTATTGAGAATAAAAAGACTGCCAGGACAGTTCGGGGAAAAATAGTTCTTGGAAAAAGGAGCAAATTTAAGCTACTTCAATGATGGGTGTTCAAAACGTGCAAATTAAAATGGATTTTTACTTCGCCATTTATTGAAATTTAAATACTAGGATTGGGGCGTAAAAAATCGTAAAATTTCGGATTCTAATTTTAAGTTAAACACCTAGTCGGACCAAACCCTAAAATGTAAAACTTTAAAATTCCTCATTTTTAACCTTGTCACAAAACTGAATGTTTTAGTTAGAAATACAGGAAACCTTATTTTTTCATTATTTCCTTTATTAGTTTTACAAAAAAAAAATCTAATAAAAAATAATAAAGGGTTTTAGAAGATAAATCTAAAGCGTATTAAAAATTTTAAAATTGTTTTCCCAATTTTAATCTTTTGTAAAAAAGAATGCAAAAACATAAGACGGGTTATATTACAAGGACTTTTAGAGTTATTTAATACAATTGAGGCAAGGCCTTTTTCAAGTATTGGATTTGTTGATTTTATCTTATAAAGATAATTGCAGATTAAAAAAAAATCCCCAATGTAATTCTATTTACACAACTAAATTTAAAAAATGGACTTTCGTTTTTAAGGTAGTAAAAACCTTAAATTTTTTGTTTTTTTAAAAGTAAAAATAGGTCTTTGGTTAAAATTAATTAAAAGTTAAAGTCGGTTTTTTTTTTCATGCTTTTATAACAAATATGTTATTTTAGGTCATTATGTAAAATACAATTTCAACAAATCCGTTAGTTTGGCAAAACACGCACTGATTACAAATTTAAGATCAAAATTAATTGACTTTTTCACAATTATAATTTTGATTTAATAATAAAGACTGTATAAAAAAATTAACACGTTAAAGAATTTTAAAAAGTTTATAGGCAAAATTATAAAAATTTAAAAACTAAGCTTAAATTACATCGTAATTAAGGTACAAAATGTCTTATACAAGTTTAACTCATACATGTTGATATCAACAAAAAGTGTACGTCATACATGTTGACACTGACAAAAAGGGTATGTCATACATGTTGACACCGACAAAAAAGGGTATGTCATACAAATTCCTCTGGGAACACCAAATTAAAAAATAATAATAATAAAGCAACAAAATAGTAAATAAATTAAGATAGCCCATCAAATTTTAAGGGTATTGGCATTTTGTGTAAAAACTTTAAATTATGCTGCATAAAACAAGTAAACTAATTTTGTTATTTGACATGGCCGTATAAAGATATATTATTTTATATATTTTCTTTAAAAGTAACGCATGATAAAACTAAACTAAAACATATATTCCTTTTATTCTTTTTTTTTCACACAAGAATAAAAGTTCTCTGCAGTGTATTAAAATGTGATTACGAAAAAATGATCCAAAACAAGAAATATTCCCCTTTCTGATATTTTTATCTCTGCAGGAGGAAGAAAAAGGTTTCGCAGTTTTTTCGTAAATAGGTAAGTAAATTTTTCTTTTTTTTATTCCGTCGCAAGAGAAAAGTTAGGTAATAGCCAAAAAATTGAATTTTTTTTGGATTTTCACGTTTCGAGGTTCCTAGGTTATAAAAAAATAGTATATTACCTATATTAAACCGCAAAAATATATATGTAAGTGAACAAATTATTTTATTGAGTAACATTTTTAAGAAGAGTAAAATCAGTATCTTCTTCTAGGTCATAAGGGTAGCAAGACTGAAAAGAAACCACTGTTATATAGACTGTAATAATTTAAAAGATTTGATGTTACATTTTATAAAATAAACTATCCAAATTATCTTTTAAAAAAAATCTTAAACCAAAATATTTTTAAAAAGTTTGGTTATTTACTAAATTCTTATTTGCAAAGCTTTTCTCTTGCTTATTCAAAAAATGTTTACAATAACGTGATTAGAAAGAAATGATCCGAAAAGAGACAAATCGCATTTTTTAAGTACATTTTTTCAGAAGACAATAGGCATTAAAAGTTTTATTTTATAATTAAAAAGGTAAAATGTTGTCTATGTTCTAGGGACTTATGCCTCTAGTAATTTAGGTTCTAAGAGCCTATATATTGCAAAAAGGAAACTGCCCAATCAAAACTGTTGTGCATAGTATTTACTAAAACAATGAAAAAATATAATTTGATATATGTCCAGTCAAGTTTATAATTAAAGTAATATAGTTTTGCTTGTGTATATTGCTAATAAGGGCATTTTAAAAATAAATTTATTTAATTGATGTTTATTGCAGAAAACCAAATTTATTGTACTCCCACATGAAAGAAAGTTTTAAATTGATACAATATTTTTGGGTAACCTATTTGCAAATAACAACAGTGTATAATTCTAAATTTTATCAAATACCCAATAAAAAAGGAAAAAAAATGATATGTAAACACTTCGATGCATATCGAAGAATTAAAACTTTATTTTTATTTTTTTTTATTGATGTTATTGGCAAGGATCTAAGAAACTAGGGACTTTTTTATAATAAAATTAAAAGAAATAGTAAAAATATCTGTTTTTGTGGTTTTCGAGGTCTATGTTTAGTTCGCAAAAGGCTCCAAGGCCTTAAAGAAACTTCGTATAAAATAAATATAATTTACCACAGAATAAAAGTATTTAACTTTTTAAACAAAAAAAAAAGAAAACAATAATTTTTTACGTTTTAAAATTTGCTATTTTTATCATAATTAATCACTATAACTTTTTTTCATAAAATGTTTCATGGCAAAATATTAAGATAACTTGGATTATTTTTTTATATAAAAACAAAACGTCTTTTTTCTCTCCAGTTCGAAATGTATTCAGAAATGTTACTTACAAAAATCGGAAACAAGACAAATCCCGTTTTTTTATATTTTTACTCTTTTAGAAGCAAATACGCTGAAGAAGGTTTTTTGTAAAGAAATAACCAAAATTTCACCTTTGTTTTAGGCCCTGATTTTTTAGGCAGTTTGTATTCAGAAAGCGTAAATGCATCTCAAAAAAATGACACTTTTTAATTTTTTTTAGTATGTTATTGTCCTGTGTAAGGAGCAATTTATGTTTTTCTAAACGTACTTGCCTTTTTAAAATAACTTATTTTTTATAAAAATTTTAAACAAGAGCAACCTGAAAAGTATAATAATATTTAAAATAATATTAGAAAATAAAGCTTATTTACCAAAATTTAAATTTTGGGTTCTAGAATAATAATTTAATATTTAATACAATAAAATAAAAGATTCAGAGTTATCTTATGTAGTCCTTCGGGGTATTTTTAAAAACAAAAGATATTTTAGACAACAAGCAACAAATTTACTCTGTTCTTAAATTTCATAAAAGTTAGGTTATTTAAAAAAAATAGCCAGAAGAATATGGGAATAACATTTTCTTTGTTCCCACAAAATAATAAATTTATTATGTTGCATTTCTAAGTCACAATTACAAACTATTTGCTAAATTTTTTTTATAATGTTTTCTGATAGAAAATAATAAAACATCTATAACTATTTATAACATACTTTTTTGTATGTAGGAAAGGAAGCTTTTCTTCCCCTAAGATAGAAGTATGCTAGTAACAAATGATCCAGAACCAAAAAAATCCCATTTTTTAACACTTTCATTCTCTCAGAAAAAAAGCATTAGAAGTTTTTTTGCAAATAAATAACCAAATTTTTACCTTTGTCCCGAGGCCTAAGCAATTTATATTCAAAAGCCGTATATAAATTTAAAAAAGAAAATAACATCCTAAAAGTTTTAGGTAAATTATTGACAGGGGTCAAAAGTAATTTTTGTTTAAACCTATTTGTTTACAAAGTTACTTAGTTAAATTAATGTTACATGCATGTTTTTTTTAAATATAAATGTTACATAAACACCTAATGATATATAGGTCTTTTGTAAAAAATAGCACTTAGCAAATGAAGGCTTGTTAAAGCCTTAGTACTAGGGTACCCGATGCCGGGTCTTAAGATTTTAAGCTCATTTCTTTCCAATTTCGTCAACAATATTTAAGTAAAAAAACAAGCACATTTTGCATATTACAGGACCTTTTAGATAATGCAGTTGTGCCACCATAACTATCTCCGAACTGACCTCCAATAAAGTCTGATTAATGTCAACCATAATTTAACGTGAACTCTGAATCACAACAGCAACATAAAGTCCTAATCTGACGACAAGGAGTGTCGAAGTATTTAGTCTCAAACTCACATCGCATTAGATGAAATTTGTTACTGGTATTTTTGCATCCTTAAATAGGCGGCAACCAAAAACAAACTATATTTTTTGTATTAACTTTACATAGTTAAGTTTTAAAATATTGTAAAATAAATTTAATATTAATAAAAACAAATTTGCCATGTCTGGTTAATTAAAATCATTTGTACAATGTTAAATTAGGACTTCAGAAAAGAATAAGAGTTTAATTTAAATGAACACCTTTTGTACTAATGGTTTAAAATAATTATCCTAATAATGTTTTTACTAAGGTCGTTTAAGATTTATTAAATTAAGGTCTTTTGTAGTAATAGAAAATAACGTAATAAGGAAGTGTTAATTGAAATCCCCTTTAGCTAAAAATTACTAATAAATAAAGTAAGATTTAAATATTATTGATATTACAAAAAGTAATTATTTATCATCAAGATAAGCTTAAGTGATTTTAAACGATCAGAAAAATATAAATTCGCTAGGTAAGTTATTGGTCGTTGGGAAAAACAGGATTCAAGTTAATGCTGATAAAAACTTTACTTTATCAGAAAGGCCACCACATTTATGCTAGTTATTGATTAGAAATAACCTAATAAATAAATTTAAGAAATATCTGACAAAAAACTGACCAAAAACCAACCGATTTACCTACTTTTTAAAATACATCAAATAAATAAATTAGCTATAAATTTTAAAAAAATGCATAATTTTTGATACTTCCTGAACAATGTTAATTCTTTTTATTTTTTTAAATTCTACGTGACAGTACTAATATACCACTAGTTTTTTCTTTAATATCATAAATAAACATTTAAATAATTTAAAAAATTCTTTTATTGCTTTCTTAAGCAAAGTAAAAGATTTTCTAAGCATTATTAAAATTGTTAAATGATGTAATTTCTCAGAAACTATCTTAAATTACTCATACTTTAAGCAATTGTAGGAATCACCATTTGTAGTTTTTTTTTTTGTAAGAAATAAGTAAATTTTCTCTTTGTTCCTAAGCCAAAAATATAAACCAATTTATATTCATAAGGCGTATTATATGCCAAGAAGAAAATAGTGCCTTTTAAAATTCCGTAGTGTGCTATAGACAGGGTTAAGACATAATTTATGATTGGATATATGTGGCTTGTAATCTCATAATTTAATTTACACAAAATAAACAGAAAAAATAAGATTTTTTAGTTGATATATTTTAGTATTTGTTTTAATTATTTAGCACTATGTATATTTTACAGTTTTGCGTAAAAGCTTATGTTAATATTATACTGTTTCTTTACTACGAATTCCTTTTTTGAGAATTATGCATTATTTGAAATTTTATGTGGGTTATTTTATTTACAGACACAAAATATTTTCATTACAATCTTAAATAGCTAAAAATTAATATTTTTTTTATATAATTACTTGCATCATTTTTCTAGATCCCATATATTTTAATCAGTACAATATTGGTTCTACTAAAAATAGTTTTCTAAAATCTTTAAAACTTTCTATCCAAATAAGAAATTTTTATAGATAATGTATTAAAAAGTTAAACAGAAAACTATAAAATTTAAAGCGATAAAACAATAAATAGATATTATCTATTTAATATTAAAAAAAAAATTGTTGTACAAAAATAATCGAAGAACAAAAAAGTGCAATCTAACCAGAAGGGCTTCTTTTTTGAAAATAATCTAAAAATAGCTTACACTATTGAATTAAATTAAAAATAGTAATAATAATTTAATGCTCTAAATATTCTGAATATTATGTTACAAAAAATCATCCTGATAAATAATTTATCGACAATTAAAATATGGTAACATCAGTTGTATATTATTGTAGAATCAATTAAACCATCACATCTACACACAAATACAACAAATTAAAATAAATTAATAGTGTTTTTGGTGTCTTAGAAAGGTATTGCAGATTATACTGCATTTTTTTTGTTTTTAAACTTGTATTGTTTATCTTTTACCGTTATATTTAAAAACATTTAATTTTTATAATTGTTGGTAAAATACTTCGTATGCTTTATACATGGAAATTTTAGTTTAATCTAGGTTAAATTACATTCCTTAAAAACCTAATTACATATGAATATATTAGGCTATTTTATATTAAATGAGCACAAATTATTATGGTCGATTAAAGGATTTAAAATATGCGAGAAACATTTTTCAAAGACATTTTTCGTAGACGCTATGTTTCCGAAATGTAGGAGGTTATTCACCGTTTAATGCTGTTTTACTGCTATTTTAAGTCGTATAAAGAGGATAATGTGTATATATTATGTTTTTAAAAATAGGATCACCTTATTACATACATACATATATACATAAATTAAATGGCATCTACATTCTTTTTTATAAAATTCAATTTTTACAGATATTGTAACATTTCACAAAGGCTTTAGAGAGGTGTTCGAATTTACGCTTGGCCATTACACTTCGTTGCAGCTATAGCAACATAGCGATCGAATCCGATTGGTTGAGCGCTCATCGCTTGGTTAACGTTACAACGTAGAGCAAATTATAACGAATTTCGGCAATGGGCCAAAAGCAAATATAATGAGATTGACCTACCTTGCACTACGCCTAGCATGCCTAAATCAATCCTTAGTACGTGTTTGTAACAATTTTGGAAAATCTTACTAATATTGGGAGATTCTACAAAGAGTTAAAGCCTTGGATAAAAGTACCGTGGATGCCTTGATAAGATTTGTTTATTTACCCGGGACTTAAATATTTGAAGGTTTGGGAAAGAGCGACAGATCTTCCACAGCTCATCGATGGTCAAAAAAAAGAAGATTTCCGGTCAGAGTAGGATTATTGTTAAGGCAAATGGGGCTTTTGGGATATAAATATATATATATATATATATATATATATATATATATATATATATATATATATATATATATATATATATATATATATATATATATATATATATATATATATATATATATATATATATATATATATATATATATATATATATATATATATATTCATATCTATATATATAAGCAAAATTAATTAATGTTTATCATACGTTTAAAGATAAAGTAGTACTACGAAACAGCTGTCCCAGGCAAATATAACATATTATACTAAAAGTGACTTATAACAAACTATACTTGTTTTATTATTAGAAACAGCAGTTTAGAGAGGGTCTGCTTTGGGACATATAAAGGGAATACAGTTTATGAAATGCATGAAATGCAGAAGTTTATTTATCTTTTATTGCTGCTTTACAATTAGGTGTAAAAGTATAAAATAGATATAGCGTATATGTTTTCGCTAGTACCGTATCATCCGTTATTAATTATTTAAAGGTAATAATTTTTTTAAAAATAATAAATAGTCTTTATGAGAGCCAATTTATAATAAAAAAACTAATAATAAAGTTTTATTAACGTCAGCCAAACGTCAGAATTTTATTAGTAAATTATAAGTACTTTATTATTTTTAGAAAAAAAACGATTTAGGTACGTTAAAAAAAAAGGCGGGTATTTATATAATTATTTCTTAGGCCCAGTGGCAGCTCGGGGTTTGTCTAACAGGGAAAGCTTACCGTTAAAAAAAATATTTTATTTCAGACAAAAACCGACAATAATATAATAATAATAATTTTTTGACATAAAAGTCCATTCTTCCCTTTTTATTATTAATTAACTTTTTTAATAAAGATTACTGCAAAAGTATTTAATATTTCTTTGCCCAAAAAAGTTTTGATCATTTCTAAAAAAACATTTTTGGATTTCTAATGTAGTCATTGGAATAGTAACCAAATTTTTTTAAACCCGTTAGGTTGAAATAGTATATGATATTTATTTTTATCTTTTTTTGTCTAATAGTAACCTAAAAAATATATAAATAAAAAGCCAAATTTAAAATTTGTGTTTCTTTTTAAGTATGCATAAATTTTTTCAAATTTTTAACACGCTTTTATTGTGCTTAAAATTGTACGACTTTGCTTACATTTTATTGACTTTGTGTCTTTTAAGTTGCCCTGTATATTCCTCTTTTTGTAAAAATAATTTTATGCTAAATTAGGAGCAAATAAAGATACAACCAAACATTCTGGCGAATAATATTTTTCCCAGTTTATATATTTATATTTTTTTCAGCACACAAACAACATCAATAAATGATGTGTTGTCAGTAAAAGCACAAAATACCAAAATGTCGTGTTTGTATTAGGGTAAGGGAAGCTGAAATTGGGGCGAGCTTTAGAATTTAAATAACGCAAGGCGTCTAACAGAGAAAATGTATATACGAAAGGTTTTACACCAGTAAGCATTGTTCTTACCCAATTATAGTACGCTTATGTTGATTGTGTCGTTTTGCGACGTCTTGATGACATGCAAATATACACCTATATTTGTGTGGTTTGCCCATTAAATACTTTATTTTCTTTGCATATATTATTTTTTAACCCTACAATAAAAACTTTACAAATAATATTTTAAATACCTAAAATATTTAATTTAAAACTTTCTATAAAAATAAAATACCCATGAGATATTTGCGGTATAAGTCCAGAAAATGAACGTTTACAGTATGAGTTGGATGTTTACGGACGAGGCGACAAAGGAACCAAGTTTGAAATTTCAAAACGAGTACTGTAAAGGTTTTTCGGATAAATAAAATATAATATTTTACTTAATATAATACTGTTAAAATTTATATTTTAAAATAATAACGGATTTTTAACCTGCTTCGTATATGTTCAAAATAATTATTTGTATGCTTTGAAAACGGATTTTAAGATTTTTGTTTAGAGGTTGAAACATTGTCAGTACTGACATAAAATTTAAATCTGACGAAAAGATTGCATTGATATAGCTAGAAAAGGCAACTGTCCTGTTTTTATTTATGTCAAGATGAAAAGTAAAGTCAATTAAAAATTAGTGTTATTTCACAATCATTTTTGATAAAATTGACGAATTGAAGAAAAATGGTGGAAATCTGATTCCTGATTTAATTTTGTATAAATCTAATAGGGCTACAGGCAGTACAAAAAAAAGTGCAAAATGGGCTGAAAAAGAATTTTTGTTATAGTTATTCATTATAGTTTTACTGGACTAACCCGGTATTTTTTTTACCGGACTGAATAGAGTAAAAGTTTATTTTCCGAACTAAAAGTGCGTTTTACAGTACAGTGTGAAATAAATGTTTTGTAAAAAGGGATATTTTACGAACTTAATTTGGTCCGTTAAATAAATCTTTTTAGTCCAAATAATTCGTTAAGGCAACTTATTTCAATACCACAATTAAACAGGTAATTTTTTTAAATTTTTCAAAAATTGGGTTGCGTTGTCAAACGACTAATCATACATAATAAAAAGTTTAAATGTTTTTTGGAGAATAAAAAAAAATGTTTGTAACACGTACTTAAATTAGTTTGTTGGGACTTAACTTCATCCCGATACAGCAAGGAGTCGTCCCAAAACACGTGATTTAAGGTACTTGTTACGAAAGCTATTAAAGGTATTTTTGAATAATACTTTGTATTAGAAATTCGTTAATTTACCCGAATTAATTTAACCTTATATTAGGTTATGTTGGCGATTTTTTTTTGTTGATGCTTGCCAGGAAAAGGAAGTGATGTTATTAAATAAAAAAAATATATATGGCTACCCTGACATCTGGATATGTTCTATACTTTTGTGGCGGATTCCTATTTTAATATAAGATCCGGCGGCTTTAATTTGCAAGTATATATTTTTTTAATAGAACTTAATTTTTATTGAAAATTTTATAGATTAAATAAATTTTATTATAAAATGCAGAAAATAAAAGAGAGGTCATAAAAGGTAGTAGCGACCAAATCTTGCCAGTCAACCCTATTGTACTCTATTCGACTCTCATGTATTATTCAAGAACATCCGGTCAAAAATAAAGATACCTGATAATTTAAACGGCCGGATCTCGTACTATAGCTTCTTGTTGGGTTTACTCCCCAGGAAAATTTTTATACATTGGGACCGCTTTGGTCCTGGTCCCAGGTTATAGCGACTTAGTGTGCTTAGCCTTATTAACTACTATGAGCTTGCAGGTAACCTAAAATAGAAAAAAGAAAAAACCTTTTCAAAAAACCAAAAAATTGAAACATTTGTCTACGTTTCGGTGGCAAGACTGCCACCGTTATCAAGAATACCTTAAATAAAAAAATATATATAGTTGAATAGTTGAATAATTGAATTTTATTTTTTTCAAAAATTTTGATTTTAAACTTTGGAGATTTAAAAAAAAACTTAAAAAATTAATTTTAAGTTTATATTTTATTTTTTTTATTTAAGTTAATTTTAAGAATTGTTACAGACACCGAAACGTAGATACGCGTTTAAAATTTTTTGTGTTTTTTGGAGGATTTTTTCTTTTTTCTGTTTAAGGCGTTCTGCAAATTCACAGGGGTCAATAGGGCTCAGCACGCTTAGTCACTATACCTCAGGATCATTAGTAAAGTAATCCTATTGTATAAAATTTTTTTGTCAAGTAAACTTTTTACCCATGTTATGAGGCAATAAAAATGGTTTTTAAAATTCAAGTAGATCAAACTTCAAGACGCTTTTACGCTCTGTCTGCTAGTTGTCAGTAATGTCCGTTAATAGTTATATATAAACAATGTTTTTAAAATGTGTTTTAAATGTTGTACTTCAATCTCAACTAAATATTATTTATGACAAGATCAAAACGTAATCTAAACGTTACTTAAAACTTGCAGCATAATGTTATTTATAAATTAATACAAAATGTTTTTTAAATGCATATTTAATGATAATATAAAATATTTCTTTTCAAATCTATGTGAGGTATAATACAATGTTGAAATGTTTTTATTTATATATATATATATATATATATATATATATATATATATATATATATATATATATATATATATATATATATATATATATATATATATATATATATATATATATATATATATATATATATATATATATATATATATATATATATATATATATATATAGTTTTTAACAATTGTTTTTTTTTTGTAGAACAGTACGCCCATAAAAAAAACATGAAATGGCACATTTTTTTAAATTGTTAACCATTTGCAATAAATGTGGCTCTTAACACAAGGCTTTTTTAAAAAATATAGTAAAAAATTAGGATTTCCCAGTGTTCGGATTAATAAGTGACAAAAGCCGTCTCTAAAATATAATTGATTGCTTTAAAACAGTACTTTTACAATAAAGACTTGCTTGGAAATGGGAATACAATACAAAAAGAATAAATTTATAAGATTCTTTTCATTTTTATGCTTTTTTCCCTTTTTAGGAAGTTTTGGTTCATCTCAGTATTTACGTCTACATAACTCCAAAACAAGGTTTTTAAAAAATAAAAAATATATACAATTTAAAAACATAAACATTTTTTTCAAACATTGGTTTATAAAATTTATAAACTTTTGTTGCATTTTTTCCTAATATTTCAAAAAATTTAAATATATTATAAAGAACTTTTTTTTTAATAGTCCAAATGCTTATCTTTTACTATGCAAATACTAATGGCGAAATGACCAAAACAACCTTATAAAAATTAATGTAACATTTTTTAAAAGCCGTTGATAAAATAAATAGCAGAATAAATAAAATTAAACAAAAACGTTAAAGGCATCTTTGCCTCTCAGTAGGTTATATGCTTTAAATCATTCGAGTGCCCTTCACGAGAATATCCAATTAATTTAAAACTCTTTCAAGTATTTCCAGTATATTAGACATTTTCATATAACAAAATCAAATCCTTTTATGTGAGTTCTTATATAAATCTCAATTTTATTACAAAAAAATAGAAAAGGGAACATTTTCCCATTTATACCTTTTTAAGAGTATGCTCAAAAGCATAATTAAATATAAAATAATTTTTCATAAACAGAAATTTACGACCGTTTTTTTTACCTTTTTAAAATGGAGTTCTCAGGTAAACCTTATATACATTTTTACTACTTTAAACGACACTTTTAATTTACCAAAAAGGAGGTAAGTAAATCCATTTATTAACTACAAAATTAATAATAGCTTTAATTACATTGTTTTGCATTACGAAACTTATCGCTCTCCAAATTTTTTTTTTGGTTTTTGTGTCTATTGTGTTGTACTAAATCACCCACAAGTTGTTAGAGAACGGAAAATATAAAATAATAAAATACCAATATATAAGCGATCTAGCAGCGAATTTTTAAAAATTAAAAAAAAAAAACCACTTTTTTTTTACAAAATATACTTAATATAATTGTCTTAAAAAAAAATATTTGATTCTCTCTTTTCGCTCGTATTCGCCAGAGTGGTTTACGTTTAAGTGTCCAATAGTAGTCCGCTAGCATATTTGGGGTCCATGTTTCACTGTAGCGCTTCTTCATCTAAGCAAATTGCTGATGAAATCTCTCGCCGTCTAAAACTGCATAACAGTTACCAAATTTGTAAAAAATTGCTTTCCAAAATCGTGTAAAAATTACATCGTCTATTGCCAGACACTTACTATCGTGGCATATTTGTGTAAAGAAAGTTATTTGGATTTATCGGATAATTCTATTATTTTCGGTGTTTTTGGGTAAAATTTTTATTTTTATGTTAAAAAATTTAATTTTGTATGTGGGTATTAAACATAAATATGCATTCTTTAACCTATTTTATTATTTTGTATCACTTTTCGTTTGATCGGGAATGACAAGTACTTTTAAATTTTTAAATGGCACAATCGATCGGTATTATTTTCCCTATTTCAATAGGATATGACATCTTATATAAAATGAAGCTTCTTTTAGGATATACTAACGAGCCACCCTCGTTTAATTTAAAAAATAGTATATTATTTTATATAGAGGAAAAGTGATACTTTTCATGGCATGAAAAGTAAGTTTTTTTCTTAATAAAATATGCTGTTTTTTTCCTTAAATATCGACAAATTAATGCAAAAATATCTCTTTTTAAGAGTAATAACTATTAACTATTAACTTAGACCGGTGTCGCTGAATAGTTGCAATAGTAAAGTTTTTTGAAACTGTCAGTAGACACTGTCAACAATAATTAAATATGATATATATTGATAAGCAATTATTGAGTAAGTTGAATTAAATTATAATCATTTTTTTTTTAATTTTATATTTGTTTTTGGTTTAATAAATATTGAGTTGTTGACGCTTGTTTTTTTGTTTGTTTGTATCTATGTTGCATTGATAACACTTTTTTCTTTGCCGGCGGGAAAGTGAAAAGTAAAGCTCTGACAAAGAAGAAATAAAACTTCGCAGTCGCCCATACTGTCAAGTAATAACGGATTTACTGAAGTTTAAAAAAAAATTAAAATAAACTTTATTAAGTAAATAAATCTGGACCTAAGTAAAAAAGGGCCAGTTTCCAATGAGGATTATTTGAAGATAAGGCTTTTTACTTAGGCACAAAATATTTTAGAGCCAAAGTGACATTATATTTACATTGTCATATCCTATCAAAAAAAGAGAAAATATATTGGCGATGCCGTTTAAAATTTAAAAGTATTAATTATTTCCGGTCAAACCAGAAGTGATACACAAAATTAAATTAGACAAAAAAGGCATTTTTATGCTAAATATCAACATACAAAAAAAATTTGATGTTAAAAAATAAAAAATACAGAGGGGAACCACTTCTGATAAACACAAATAACTAAATGACCACCTTTAGTGTCTGGCAATAGATAACGTGATTTTTAATACTATCTTCAAAAAAATACAAAACAAAATATATTTTATAATTTAGCACTTTTCTACATCTTTATTACCTGTTAATAATGTGATAATTTAAAGCACTTAGTAGCTCTTTGTTGCTACCCCCACTGGGTACATTACGCAAAGAAACTTTCAGCTTTTATACTATGACTAAAGTCTAGAAGGTCACAGGCTAATGCTTTGTATTCTAAAACACAAACCAAAAATTTTGATAAAAACAATACTTTCCCCAATCCACATCTCGTCACCTCAGAAGAAAAGTAACATAACTCAAAAAACTTTTTTTAAAGAAAATTTCTTACAGTTCTAAAATTTTACTACTTACGCAGTTATAATTTATCACATATTTTTTACATCAAAGAAGAAATGGATGTAAACCTATGACTGGCATAATGCGATTTTTAAATTATTTTGATTTTAGGCCTTAAAAAACATTTTTTGTTGACTGAAAATAAATTGATAAAAATAGTGTCACTTTTACAGTTTTTCGTTTCTTCTTACACGTTGATTCTTTTTTTTTATTTTTTTACGTATTTTGTTACATTATCACTATATTAGTACACATTTTATTAAAAAGTAAAACATTGGTTTTAAGTCTAAAATGTCAAATTAAAAACTATACAAAAGTGACAAATTAGATTATAATCAGTTAAAAAAAAAGTAAGGCCTAAAAGTGATTCCCCAGGACCCCGGTATATAAATTCAAGTCATAACCTGTATAAATGCTGTCGTTAAAGTAAAAATTCATTAATAACCCAATTTTTTTCTGTAATTAATTCAATGGAACATTATAATAGCATTTACGCGTAGGTACACACTCTATTCCAAACAATTTTGTTTTGGTTTTGATTTTGACAAACAAGAAAACTATATAATGATATTGACTTGTTTGCGATAAAACAACACAAACACGTTAAAGGGGTAAAGAAAATATTTGAGTAAACGTACACATTTTTTTTTGTTTAATATGTGTAGAACCTATTAAAAATTAATGAGCGGCATGTGCTTACTATGCTTACAAAGGTAATTATAGTTTTTGTTTGGTAAACAGGGAAAGAGAAAAAATTTGGGGGTAGGGTAAAAGGGTAAAAGTATGATTTATTATGGTTTTGAATGTCTAAATATAAAAAATTACATACTCTTATTAAATTTGGGATTACGTTTTAAAAAATAGGGTAAATTTGTCATCAGTTTAAAAATTCTAGGTTATCTTGAAATATATGCGATTTTAGCAAAAATATCTAAACATCTCATTTGTAAAGAAAGACATTGCCTTTCCAAAATATACTTTTTTAAATAAAAAAAACCGTTGCAAAATAAATGCAAAAATTGAATTTAAAAATAATAGCAAAAGCTTAGAATTTTTTTTATTTTAGGCATTGCTTTAAAATAATGAGGGCTGATGTCAAAACTTGGAGAATATTTTGTTATTGAAATAACATTGGGAAACTTTTCTAAAATAAAAAAATACTCATAAAAATTTTAAAAATCTTATGTTAAAAAAATTGCCACATGTTGATAAAAAAACGCTTAAAATAAGCATGCTAAGCGTGCTCTTGTAAAACGTTTTGAGTAAAAGAGAACTTTATCTCTTTTACTTGAATTGCAGAAACCTTTTGGTTTTTTTGCCAAAAACATAAGTTAAAACTTTTGTATACACTATTTTTCACTCCTAATCTTTGAAGATAAATGAATTCCACCTCTTAAAGAAAAGCCAAACTTTTTGCCAAATAATCAGCTGCCAATTCTACACTTAATCCTCTTCCGTATAACATGTCCCATATTATTTTTGAGATTAAGCCGATTCAGCGTATTATTTCTTCTCTTAATATCAAAAACTCTTCTGGGTTGAATGGCATAACAGCAATCAAACTTTTCAATGAACCTTACAGAGTAGCTTCCTTTTCTTACCCACGGACGGGTTGTAGGGGACCTGCCCCTTTTTTCTGAATAAGATCCACCATCTAACTGGCATCGCCCCTCCTGCTGTCCACAGAGAGGCAGCAGCATTTAAAGAACGACTTAAATCAGCAGAATCGGAACGCCACCCCCACTACGGCGTAGAACCTTTGCCGAGAGATTAAAATCGAGGCTAAGTTGCCTGAGATTAACAGAAGATTATGGAGAACCTAAGAACGGACGGAGACCGCAATCAATGCTGGATGGAGCCGGAAGATGAACTGGTACCAAGCTGCGATGAAAGTTGGGAAACCCGAAAGGCACTGAACAGACTACGTACGGGCACTTGTAGACTTTAACCTCTGCAAATGCGGAGTACTACAAACCACGCTACATATGTACACCTGTCCACTGTGCCCAGCCCAATGCACTCCAAAGGACCTCATGGCAGCAAAGCCAAATGCAAACGACGGCTCCCGTTTTTGGACAAGAAATGTTTAGCTCTAGTCTTAAATTATGTTATGTATTTTCAATTTTTATATTTGTTGTCTGTACCCTTTACATAGTTTCTTATATCTACAAATTTATGTCTGTATTTTAAGTAGGTATTTTGGGTGTAATGTAAACATTATAATATGTACCTTGATGATGTTTCTAACACGAATAAATAAGTCATTTAAGATACCCAATGTACGTTAGTACTTAGGCATTTACCCTTCGTGAACTGTCCCAAGAAAAAAATAAACAAAAAGGTATGATAAACCCTTTTATTTCTTTAAAACCATTAATTTACTAACTAAATAATTTTAAGCTAATTGTATCTTTAATAAAATAGACTTCCCTTGAGCAGTAAATACAAAATTTTCTCTCAAGTTACAAATATAAACAGCTTTTGTTAAACATTATATTTTAAGATGTCTAACGCATACCTAAGATCCTTTCATTGCAGTATTTGATAAGCTTGTACTCTTTGATAAAGGTAAAATATTCTATGAATTTTCCGTTTATAAAGAATTCCAATAAAATTGAGATTTTTAGAAACTATTAAATTTTTATTGTAATGTTACATTTATGCAATATTACACCAGTAAGTGTTGCTTAACAAAGAATATGCATTTTTAGTGGATTTTAAGTAAGTACATTTATATATTGTTCTTTGATTTAATTTTTAAATTTATTTAAAGTTTGGTTACTACCTTTTTTCGGTAAAAAGTTTTTATATGTTAAAGGCAACACTATTTGCTTTTGGTACCGTTAAAACACACGCGCGTTAATAGCTAATAAACAAACGAGAGTATTTATGAGGCGAATAATGATTGAGGCCATTTAACGCGCAAGGGTTCATATCATTAATCGCTATTTAATGTTTAGGTGACTTACAACATTTTTTTAGCGATCATTTTGTTATTAAACTTCAAAATATTTAAATTTCGAATGTCGTTTCGTTTTATGCAAAACAAGAGTTGTTCTAAAGGTATGATTCTGCTAATAACCCTTTAAAAAGATGTATATCTTATAAAGCTGCGGAAAAATTATTAAATATACAAAATTAAATAATAATAATAAAATAATAATTTTTATTGCCTTAATTGTTCATACTTTGTAAGTGTTACTCTTAAAAAAATGAAAAGATAAAAATCCGCAACCAATTTTCATACAAGAATGATGTAGTTAGAAATCGCAAAATGCTTTACGCCTATTGCAAAACAGTAATAAACAAAACATCAAGGCAGAAAAAGCTCTTGCATGGATTTTTGCCCCCTAAATAATTTTAAAAGTTTCCACGTTTGACCCGGTAAAACTTTATGTTTTGAAGAAACAACGTGCCAAATTTCATTAAAATCCGTTTAATAGTTTTTGCCCAATAATTTTGCAATCAACTTTTGTTTTAAAAAGTTGACAAATCTGTTAATTGGGTAGAGTACAGAATATTGAACCAAAACATTTTTTTTTATTTTACATATACCAAAGATCTAAAGCTTTTAAACTTTTTTGGAAAATTAAAATCAAATCATTTGGGAGCTCTAAGTTGTTATTTAAAATTGTAAACAATTGCTGAGGCAATATTTGTTAAAACAAAAATTGTTTTTCTGATGTGGAAATAGTAGTATAAGTACAAGTACTTTTAGTCCATATTTTTAATAAAATATTTCATTTAATATTCGTGGAAATAGTAAATTTGTTTATAAGCAAATTTTTTTTCTTAGAATCTTGCACTAATTTATCAGTCTTACAGACTCTGGGAAAGGCAAAAATTTAATAAAGCTACCGAGACACAAAAATTCAAAATGCGAAAAACTACAAAGTATAAAATAGGGCATTCTTGGCCTATGGCCTATGAAAACTAGACTGAAATAAGAACTAGCTACTTGCCCAAAATCTGGACACTTATTGTGTCAGAATAACTCAGAAACCAATAATCACATAGAAGACACTGCCTTATTAGTGAATAAACGCCTGAAACGCTAAATAATAAAAATGCTATTTTACACCGTGTAATTTACATAATAATAAAGATTAACAAAAGGTGTAATAAACAAATAATCCAGGTTTATGCTCTGACCAACTCATCTGAAGACGAAAAAGTGGAACATCTATATGGAGACATAACAGCAGCAAAAAAAAACTAAAACTGTCTGTAGACTTGTTTAATAGTCATTGCAGAAGTAAAAATCTGTTTCGTATAAATTCCTTTTCCAAAAGCCCCCACAAAAAATATGATTATGGAAAAGTCAAAATGACATGATAAAAAACGAAATACTATATTATTACAAATCGAAAAGATTCAAAATGTTAGTTTATTAAATCAATTTGATACCAGCAGTCATCATTAAATTGTCAGGGCAACAATAAAAATTAATACCAGATATAAAAAAAAACATGAGAAATTTAATCAAGTCCTTAACTTTAAACTAAGAAATACAAAGGCAATTGCACACATGAAAATAAACAACATTGCAGAAAAAATAAAAACCAGTTTACTCGTCGCAACAAAGAGTATCTTTTCGAAGCATAAGGAAAATGTCATTAAAATCAGACAAAATACACAAGGTTTAATAGATCTAAAAATGCAAGTAAGTCAAGAAACGAAAGCCTATAGGCAAATAAATAAAGAAACAAACAAAGACATTAAAAAATATATACGAGAGTATAATACAAAAAAAATAATCATTTTTGGTGTTCAGAATTTCTACGGTTAAACTATACAGCTCCAAAGTCAATAATAATCTGTACCATAAAAATAAAATTTAGAACGTAGGATCGAAAGAAAACCTTGAAATAAACTTTGAAGAACTAAAAACAGCATTTTGTTAAACGAAAAACGGGAAATGCGCGGGTAAAGGTCGTATTACGAGTAAGTGCTTAAAAGGCCTCATTCGAAAGTATTCTAATACTAATTTATAAATAGTAAGTGAAAAAAATCGATGGTTGGCATAAAGCACAATTTATTTTGTTGTATAACAAGAAAGCCCGAAATAACATTAAAAAATACTGTCCCATAAGTTTAATATCCCATTTGTGTAAATTTTTAACCTAAATTATAATAAATAGTAAATGATTTAAAATAAATCTGTACCAACCAAACGAAGAAGCAGGATGTCAAAAACTTTTTAATACTATCGACCATTTACACTACAGAATACAATGTATCACTACAGTTGGCATTTGTTGACTACCAAAAAGCTTTTGATTCGAACGAAACACGGGAAATTTTAGCAGCTATGGACAATGCAAAAATTGACTCCTGATATATAAACATCAATAAATGTATATAAGAACAGGCATAACTACAGGTAAAAATAAATGAGAACATCAAGACCGACAACATCCGGGTAGAAAGAGGATTACACCAAGGAGACATTATATCGCCTAAGCTATTTACTTTAGTGTTTTATCATGTGTTCAAGAGTTTGAATTGGCCGAATATTAGAAGACGTATCGGAGTCCATATATTTAGGTTGGGAAAAAATAAATAAGTTGAAGAAATATGCAGTAGATTAGGCCTCTACTGGGTAGCATTTGATAAATTGTAATTTAATATTCTCTTGAGATTTCCCTTTAAATCTTAAGACAAAAGACTTTTAGTCGACTTTTGCCGGTTTTTCCGTATGGTCTGGCGGCAAATAAACTTCAGGTTCAACAGGGACCAATTAAGTGAGCTATGCTTGAAATAAGTCTAAGAAATAGATTGCGAAACGTAAAAAGTACACAAGTGTGGAAACAGTCGCACGTCTAAAGTGGCAGTGAGCTGGTCACATTGCACGGCAAGGTCGGAATAGATGGACCAACTAGTTTGGCGCTCAAGAGAGACCAGAGGTGTGCAGGACCATAAAGGCGATGGCAAAACGATATTCAAAGAATTTCAGGAAGAAATTAGAACCAAACCTCTTTGAGTAGAGAGACATGGAGGGTTTGGAAGAGGCCTACATTTAGGGGTAGAATAAATAGAGGCGGACGAAATATGCCGATAAATGCAAGAAAATTTAACGACTGATGTTGCGGTGAATTTTTATAGAACCGATGAGTTTTCCATTGCTAGCGCTAAATACACTGACATTTTTTTTTAATTAATATTAATTAAAGACGTATTGATTTAACTAGTTTAAAGGTTAAAACACACAAAAATTGGGTGTATTTTTTCCGAAATCTCCCTAAAAACCTTAAGTATATAAAAAAGTTTACAGACGTAAAAAGGGTTTACAGATATTGGCGTGTAATAGACCTCAGATAGCGCCTTAAGCTATTATTTTTACGCAGCAGAACATAAACTGCCTTTTATACCCTGTAATATAATACAGATAAAAAAAAACAATAAATAAAACAGGTGGAGTTTGTTACCTAAAGGCGCAGCCTGAAGGTAACAACTGTTCATAAGATTAAAGTTACTTTTTACCTATAAATTATTATTTTTTGTGTTATTTAGAATAGTATTAGAATTAATTAACATGCAATTTTTTTTTAATTAAGAAAAAAATAGCATTTTTTTTATATAGTGCGGTAACCAAAAAGAAATGAGTTTTAATTATATTTACCTTTTATTTGTTATTTGTTTTAAATTGACTAATAATTAGAAAGGTTGTACAAACTAAGGATTCTTTTTGAAAAAGCTAGATTTTTATAGTCGGAACGATACAAAAATTTGTTACCTGTAATATTATAACTTACAATTTGTATGACTAATCATTTAATGAGTTCAATTGCATTTCAACCTTTTAAAACCTTAAATAAAATGTTCATTTAAAGGGGTTTTTTAAAAAAATGTTCATTTTTTCTTTTATTGTACAGATGACTTAAAACTTTCTTCATAGTCCTTTGCTATCCTAATCGATCCCGGTTACACTCAACACATAACAGAATAAGGACCTAGAAATTGTACAATAGTGCAAATGTTTAAAAGTATTCATGATATATATCGACTATTACACACATACTTTATTTCCATGTTTTCTTTAAGATAATCAACTAAACGTCGATTTTTTTAAATACCTACCATTACCAAATGTAACTAATTTATACATATACATAGTAATCCAAAAAACATATACTATCATCTTATGTTGATTCCTGAGCCTAAAATAAGACAAAAGTTATATAACCGTATCTCCAGAAAACCCTTATAAATTTGAATACAAAA
>JAHBCN010006346.1:0-49246 GCA_019359885.1 Listronotus oregonensis | reverse complement strand
TTTTCCACACAAGACTTAAATATTTGGAGAAGGAAAATTTTAAAAAAAACATTCCAGTCTAGACCCTCTGGGTATGACAAAACGAAGAAAGTGGGAAGTTGGGGGCCCTTTTTGTTGGACTGAAAAAAAGATGCATAAAAGTGGCCCCACTTGTTGCTCTTTTGGGGACCTGCCAGAGGCCCATACTTCAACCAATGGAGCAAAAAGCCGAAAAATATTTAAAAAAATGAAAACAAAACCTTTTCACCCCGTCGGGGGAAAGAGAAGGAAGCTTTTCTGAAGCGGGGGATTTTTAAAAAAACGAACAGATTTTTTTTTTAATGAAATCAAAGATAAAAGAGTTGTGGGAAAAAAGCCTTTCCCCCCAAGAAAATGAGAACAAAAATTTTTAAAGATGGTTTGATTTGGAAAAATACAGCGTATACATTTTTTTTTTAAGTTGTTTTTTTAATGAAAGGGGCAAGTAATTGAGTTTGTTTTAAAAAAAATAAAATCTATTCCCATGGTCCAATAAATCCCCCCAAAGAGACCCCCCGGCCTAGAAAAACCCCAAAATTGGAAGGATCCCGTGGGGCTTACAGGCCCTCCAACCCCCCCCCTGGGTTTCCCCAACCACCCTCGCTCTCCCTTTTTGAGCAAACCCACTACGTGGGCCATGTTGGCTATCACGGTTTTTTGGGGGTTTTTTGAAGTTTTTGGCTTAGCCTGAATCTGGCTTACGGAGGGGGGTTTAAAAAGGGGGGATTGAGAAGCGGGGGCCCCTTTCCCCCAGTACTCGGGACAACCAGAAACCGGATTTTTGGGGGGGGCCGAGGGCCGGGGGTGGTGGAAAATTTGGTTTCCTTTAGGTATGGAAACCATCCTAAGAAAGACTTAGTCCAAAATTTAAATTTTTGGTCTTTGGGGGGTTTTTGGGAAGCTGGATCATACCCAGATGGTCCTCGGATCAGAGGGTTTGGATGGTTTTCAGCTATGAGGTAGATTTTTTTTGGCTTTTTTCTTTGAAAAAAGAATAAAAGGGTTGATTTCGAATTCTCTTTAAATTTTGGCAGGGTACAAACCGGGGGGGGACGTTGGCCGCATTTCTGAAACATGGGGTTTTGTAAAGGTGAGTTTTTGAGATGTATTTTTTTTGGGCCCCCGCCCAGGCTACGGAGGCATAAGACATATTTGGGACGAATGGTTGAGTTTCCCAGAAGAAGTTTATTTCGATAGTTAGCGGGCTGTTCCTGTGTAGGAGTGGTAGTAGTTTGAATGGGCCAGGGACCCATCTGTAAGCATTTTTCGAGGGCGGCTTGAACGTGAGACGAGAATAAAGAATGACCCCGGGAGGTATTTGGACAGTGTCGGTCCGGGGAATGGCGTGGTTGTTTAAGATGACGTTGTTTCCCGGCGTATGCGTCTGCGATAAATTTAAAATCCCCGGGTTTTGAAAGGGTTATTTTAATCTTCCAAGAATTGCAGAATTCATGGAGATTATTTGTCGCCCTTGAATTTTGGCGAGTGACTAAAGTGGGGTTTTTGGGGAGCGTGCAATGAGGGCAGGTGTCGTCGGCATATAATGCCGTGTGTGTCAGATTCGAGGCAGGAATTTTAGGTATAAACACTAAAAAAGGTAAGCAGGCCCCCTCTACGCCGGCTTCTAGTTTTTGGGGTGTGGAGGGGGCTGAGTTGATTTCTGATTGAATTTGTCTGTTTCTAAGATATGATTGAATAATTTTAATCATTTTCAACCCTTGGAATAACAGTCCATTATGCCAAACCTTGTCGAAAGCCTTTTCAACATCGAATAGCACAACGCCCGTCGCTTCTCTTCTGTTCAGGCCCTCGGGGAGCTCAAAAGTCGAAGAACTTGTTGTTCAGCACTGTGTTTGGAACGGAAACCGAACTGGGGGTTTTGGGGGAGCCCTTGGATTTCCTCAGTGTGTTGAAAAAACCGTTTAAGAAATTTTTCCCCACCACCTTCGCAACAGAGCTTGTTAGGCTAATGTTACGTTGGTTTTGGGGGAAAGGGGGGTTTTTCCCAGGCTTGGGAATCATAATAACAAGGCATGCCTCCATCTGGCGGGGAAGAATGTCGAAGTATCGCATTTGCGATGTGGGTTTGGGAATTAAAATTTTGGGGGCAGTACTTTAAGAACTCTGTTGGTTACCATCGGGACCAGGGGCAGAACGGCCCAAGATTCCGATTTTTTGGGAGTTTCTATCGGTGAAGCCGGTAAAAGGGGGGGGCGGGTTATGTGTTTGGGTTGAAGTCTATTGATTTTGGGTCCACCCCCCAATCGGGGTCTTCATAAAGGTCTGGAGGTTCATGGGAGCCGGGCGTTCATTTCATAGAGCCAGCGAAGACCTCAGCCTTCTCCCTCATCCGTAAAAACTACCCCGGAGTCCCAGAAAAGGCTTAGGGATTTGTCTGGGGTTCTAAACCTTAGACATCTTCCAAAAGAGTTTTCTTGGGGTTTAAGGGTTTCCCGGTTGTTCCATTTGGCAGCATAAAACTCATGAAGAAGGTCTTTTGTTATTCTGCAAAATATTTTTGCAAGTTTATAAAGGGGGTACCGAGTCGGGATTATAGAGGTTAGCTCGGTTGCGGGTTGTTGATGGAGGCTCGAATAGAGCGGGATACGGGAGTGTGGGGGGGCTCTGAGAGCAGAGGGGGCCGCAGTCGTGAAATTTGAATGGCTGTTTTCAGTTCAGTTTCCAGGCTAAGAACCGCACTGTCGATGTGGGCAGGGGTTTTCGGGGAAAAGGGTTTGAGAGTGATGGTAGCCTTTAGGTACGTGGAAAGGGCCCTTTGGGGTTTTAAACTTGTGACTGTATCACAGAAGCAAGTTAGCAGAACAGGGTTATGTTCAGTGGGGCCTTCATCTAGGGGGGAGATTTTTACAGTTAAAAGAAATTTTTAAGTATTGCAATTTTCTATGACATCAGGAAGGTAGCCGTCTTGGGGGAGGATAAAGTTGGTCTGACCGGGGTTTGGGATGGTGGGCCCCAGTGTCTAGGGATATTGGGGGAGCCCTCTGCCTGAAGCATTCGTCAGCCGACTATTCCAGATAGGGGCTTTTGGGGGTTTAGATCACCAATAAGGGTGCAGTTTTTTTTTATCAGGCAGGGGAAAAACGTGATGCTTTTGACATCAAACCGGGGGGCCTTTAAACAGATGCCCCGGATAGTGCCATGGAAAATTTTTTGATGGTGGGCCGAATTTCTTATGAAGGTGGTTACTTTTTGTGCTTTGGACTGCCATGACTTTCTGACAAGAATTGCTGTTGGGGTGGTGAATGTTTGGTTTGGGTTCAACACAAGATAATCTCCTTGAAGGAGACACGGTGATTTGGGGGAAGATTGGTTTCCCCGGGTTGTTCCCCCTATCTCATAGCGGGAAAGAATTCTTCCAACTCATGTTTATTTTGGGTGATGCCATTGATATTCCAAAAGAAAAAGGAATTAAATTTAAATGGGGGAATTTTGTTGTTCCTAAAAAACTCCAAAGACAAGGGACAGGAAAAAAAAAGAGGGGGGAGTTTACTGGGGCATTCAGGGGGTCAAACCCCCCTCAAAAGGGAGCCAGTCGGTCCATGAGGGGGCCCGAAAATGACCTTGAAGGCAGAAACTTGGGTAAGAGTTTTTTAGGGGCAACCCTTTTGAGCGTAGGATGCGCCTGGGTTACCGGGTTGGCTTGGGTTGAGAAAGGGTTTTTGGTGTCCGGGGGAATTTTTTACATTCCCCCGTAGTTTGCAGCATTTTGCGATTGCAGTTTGGGGCACGTCGCCGGGGGATCCTTTTTGTTTCTTTCACTCATTTGGAGGGCCTGGCAACCCCATTTGGCAGCGGGCCTTCCCCTGACAGAAGTTTTAAAGGGGCCAGAATCCCCGGTATTTGGGCACTGTGGAACCCCAAAGGTTTTTTGTTAAGAGGTTCCACCCAACGCTGATTGAGCCGTTTGATTGAAAAGATGGTTTCTTCTGTTTTTTGGGGAACGTGCTTTTCCATCGGGGGGGGCCCTTTGGGTTTGGGCCCCACATCATGCGGGTTACCCCCCCCCAAAAAACCAAACTCTGTTAGCCCTTTGGGGATTTCTCCATTTGAAGAGAGGGGACCCCCTAAACACTACATTTAGAGGTTTGTCCGTCTCATGGCAGAAAGAATGGTATTTTATGGAGTTTTGGTTTTTAAAAAGGGTTTTCCCCTTTTTTTGAAGCCCCTGGAGGTAACAGGACAAACACGAATTCCTTGCTTATTTTAAAGGGGGCTTTTGTAAAATTTACATCCGGCTTTTTAATGCCTTTTTTAGATGGCAGACCATTTTTCTGGTCATGGATCACTACTGGGGGGGAGATTGTACTTAAAAAACCGCAGGTGCTGTGGTGGCTTTTAGGAGCAGAAGAGCTGCCTGTAGTAGAGCTGCCTGCAGCAGAATTTGATTTTGTTTTTTAGGCCCAAACTGAAGTCCGGAGGGCTCCAGTTTGGGGGGAAAAGGGCTTAGGGGCAACACGTTTTGGGGAAAATCCCGTGGGTTTTCCTGAGGGGTTGATGGGATTTCTTCCCACGGGGCTTTTTTTTTAACAGGTTGGGAAAACCCGCATCTTTTCCCCAGTACCCCTGGATATTTTTTTATCTCGGGGTGGAGACAGAACGGTTTTTTTGGGCCCTGGATTTTGGGGAAGAGGGGAAAATTTCAGGGCGAGTGGGTTTGGAAAAGGGCCATCCTGTTGGGGGTTTCCCCTTGGGGAACCCCCTACCCTTGGCCTTCCCAAACTCTCAAAAAGGGGCAGCTAGCTCGAAGAGTATTTTGGTTTTGGTTTTTTAGAAAAACACACATGTTTTCAGGGGAAACCATTTTAAAAAAGGGGGGGGCAGGGGCGCTGAAATAAACACTTACCCTTTTACTGCCAGGCCTTTGGGGCCGACTCAAACGATCACAGCCCTTTTAGGGGGACCACGGCATCCCCCACCTTTTCCGTGCCTTTTTGGGAACCCTTTAAAAGACTCGGGAAAGGGCTTAACCGCACTGCTAACTGAAATAAATGCCTGTAAACCAAAAATTTATTAGTAAATTATAATCGGATTTAAAGCCCGGTGTTCTGAAAAGAACAACCACGTCTATACCAATCCACTACTTTCTGCTCCGGCCTTTGTGCAACGCAACACAAAGGTGCCGACTAAAGCTTTCAGATCTGTATTAAAAAAAAGGGAAAGTGGTCGAAAAGTGAATTTTAGACAACAGAGAAAGGAACTAAATTTGAAAAAAAGATTGTAGTTGAAAAATTATGAGTAGCACATCAGCAGGTAAAAAAAAACTTAAAATAAAAACTCAATAAATAATTTCTAATGTTTAAATAATTAAATTAGTATGACATTTTTAAACTGTATCACGCCGCCCATGATTCAAAAAACCTTTTACTGTTTATTCAGATTTCTTTTATAAAGATATTAATTAGAAAATACATAATACTAAAAATTTAGGCATGTTTAAAATATCAAATAAAGCCGAAAGCGGCGTTTTTGGGAGCGACGGAAAAAATTCGCCGAAAATTAAGACGCGGTATATTAAACAACCCTTTTTCCCACGGGCAATTTTTTGAAGTTGACATCGACACCAAAATGGTTCTTTTATAGTTTTTCCCTGACTGCAGCCATTTACGGCAATTTAGAGATGGGAACTCGATCAGTCCTGGCGATCAACAACGATTTCTCAAATGATCCAATCTTTCAATCGTTTTTTCAATAAATTTTTTTATAATCGACCAAACCAAATTCCAGCGATGGTCGATCGGTCAATATTTCGATATTGGGATTGGGGCAATCGACAAGTTTTACACCTTCAAAAAGGTAACAACATAGTCACGAAAGAATGATTGCAAAGGGAGCGGAAGGCCAGTCGCCAGCCAGACAACACAACCTTTCGTTACGTTTTTTTCGTTTTTCAGCGAGTAGTGATTCGATCCCCGGAGCGTAGGGGACCCGATCGTTAAATATTAAAAAACGATTCGGTCACGTTATCGAACATTCACGATTTACCCTTTTTTACGGCAATGGAAAATGTGTGCGTTTTACCGGGCGTTTTGTTGCCCCAAAAACCCGCGCTGGGGGTGAGCCGCCACTGACCACAAAACCGACGCAGCATGGTCCTTTTTTCCGGGGGCCCCGGGAAGGCGACCACTTTCGTCGCCAAATCGTCGTAATCGAGGGAGCCGTTTGGCACGGACACGTTTATTGCTTTATTGCCAAAATTTCAGGGGGAAACCCCGTCTTTCTTCAGCGGGATATTGTCCTCCCCCTTTAAGGGTACCCTGTGGTCCAATTTTTTGGCCCAACTTTTTTATAAATCCCCCAAAGGAACGCGTTGACATTCTAAAAAAAGGGAAAAAATTTTATCGGGCCCCCCGAAGTTTTTGGGTATCCCGTATAAAATTTTAAAAAACCCCGGAAGCCGACCCCAAAAAGGGGGGATGGACTAAAAACCCCTGAAAAATTTTCTATACCGTTTTTTTTTGTTAAAGAAAAAAAAAGCAGTAAAGTTTTGGGTAGGAAACCTGTTAAAAAATTTTTTTTATTAACTTTTTAATTTTTAACCTCCAAAAAACCACATTTAAAACTTGGGAAAATAAAAATTGTGAATTGGCCAAAACCAAAATTTGTTTTTGGGAAGGCTAAACAAGGGGGGTTTTTGGGGGAAAAAGTTTAACCTTTAAAAAGGGCCGGGAAAAAAAAAAGGGAACAAGACACTGTTGGGGGTTTTTTTCTCTGGGCCCCAGATGGTTAAAAATTTTTTTTAAAAGTTTAGATTTTTGTTTGTATGTTTTTTTAAAAAATTTTATTTTTGGAGGTTTATGATTGAATAAAAAAAAACTGTTTTTAGCCCCGGAATTTTTTTTTAAAGGGGGTAGGTTTTTTTATAGGTGAAAAGTGGAAAATTTTTAAAATAATACTGTAGTAAAAAAGGGGGGGGTTTTTTAATTTTAACCTTTTAAATTTTTTTCCTTTAATTAAAGGGGGAAAATGTTGGGGGTGTTTACCATCATGACAGAATTAAGATAAAAAATTTCCTCTTTTACCCCCGGGAATGGTCCAAAACCCACGACAGGGGGTTTTTAAAATTTTTGGGGATGTTTTAATTTAAAATTTTTTTTTAAAAAACCCCCTTTTTAAACTTTTTTTAAAAAATTTGTTTTAAGACCCAAAAGGGGTTGGGTTTTTTAAAAATTAAATTTTTTTTTTTTTAAAAAGTTTTGGGAAAAAATTTTAAAAAACCCGGGGGTTTTTTTGGGTTTTTGGGAAAAATTTTAAAAAAAATTGTTTTAAAATTTTTAAAAAAAATTATTTTTTTTTTTTTCGGGAAAAATTTTAAAAAAAGGGAAAATTTTATTTTTTTTTTAAAAAATTTTAAAAAATTTTTTTTAAAATTTTTTTTTTTTAAAAATGGTTTAAAAAAATTTTTAAAAAAATTTTTTGGAAAAATTTTTTTTAAAAAAGATTTTCTTTTTTTAAGGGGAAAAAAGGTTTTTTTAAATTTTTAAATTCCCAAAAAAAAAATTTTTTTTGTTTTTTTTTTTTGAAAAATTTTAAAATTTTTTGGTTTTTAAATTTTTTTCCCAAAAATTTTTTAAAAATTTTTAAAAAAAGGTTTTTCAAAAAAAAATTTTTACTTTTTAAGGAAAAAAAAAAATAAATTAAAAAAAATTTTTCCCAAAATTTTTAAAAAAGGTTTTTTAAAACAATTTTTAAAACCCAAAAAAAAAATAAATTTAAAAAAAATTTTTTTAAAAAAAAAAAAAAAATTAAATTTTTTTTTTTTTTCAAATTAAAAAACCCCTAAAAACCCGCAATAACCTTTTTTTTTAAAAAATTTTGGGGTGAAAAAATTTTTTTAAACGGGGTTAAAAAAAAAATTTTAAAAAAAATTTTGGGACCCCCTTTTAAACACCCTTTTTTATAGCGCCATCTTTAAAAAAAAAGGAGGGGTAAAGTTTTTTGCCCGACAACTTTGCCCAGTCATAAAAAAATTTTTTAGGGTATTTTTTCAAAAACAAAATTGCACATTTTTTTTAATTTTTTAAAAAAAATTTTTGGGGAAGTATTTGTAACAAAAAAAGCTTAAAAAAGGCGAGTTTAAAATATCAGGATTTATTTTTTTAAATAAAAAAATTTTTTTACAGTTTTTTTTTCTTAAGATTAAACAGAAAAAAAATTAAGAATTTATTTTTAAAAAAAAAAATTTTAAAAAAGGGGAAAAAAACCCCTTTCTTAAGGCAAAAAAAAAAAAAAAATTTTTTTTTTGGAAAAAAAATAAGGGAGAGGGGTTTTTAGGGGTTTTTCTCGGGGGTGGTTGGAAAAAGGGATTTTCATTGCCAGATTGAGTGTTTAAATTTCCGAAACCTTTAAATCGGGTTTTTTAATAATTTTTTTTTTCTTAAAGAGCGTTATGCGAACCCCGGGGAAAATGGAGGCGGTAGTTAGTAGTAGAAAAAAACCCCCCAAAAATGAGCATTGGCCGCATAATGCGCTTTTGTGCCGAAATTTTGGGAAAAAAACCCCCCTATCCCTTTTTTAAAGGGGAGTCAGTCAGTCAGTAAAAAAAGGGGGGCGTTTTTTTAAAATTGAATTTTTTAAAAAAACCATTTGACAGAAAAAAAATTTTTGTCAAAGTAATTGGGAAAATTTTAAAAAAATTTTACACCCAAAAAAAGAAAAAATTTATGTAAAAACGATAACGAAGTTATGGTAGGGGGATAACTAACCAGAACTAATCAGAATGTTGCTAATAAAAATACAGTAGTCACAGTTAGGGGAGAAACTAACTATCGTTAAGTTTCCCCTTAAAGAGTTGCGGGACAACCTTTTTCTAAAGATGAAATTAAAACATGGGGCAAATTTTTTTTTTGGGGACGCCCTGTAAAAAGACTACCCCATTAAGACACCAACGAATGGGGTAACTGTAAAAAAAGTTTTTTTTTTAAAAAATAAAAATTAAAAATACGCAAAATATGGTGTGAACCCCAAAAGTATCAGAAACCAAATCAAATTTTAAAAAAAATTTTCGGGAAATTTTTTTAACGTCGCTTGTTTAAAAATCTAAAGAAAAAAATTTTTCCCCCTTTTAAAAAACCTTTTTAAAATCAAGCTTACTTTTAAAACACGAATTCTAAAATTTTTAAAATTATTTTTAAATAGGCACTAAAGGGGGTTTTAAAATTAATTTGCAAGTTTTATAAATCTGAAACATAAATTTAAAAACCAAATTGAAATTGATGTTTACATTTTTATCGGGGGGCTTAAATTCAAAAATTTTTAAAAAAAAAGTTATAAAATTTGTCCTTTTTTGGCGCAAAATTTACTTGAATTTTAAAAAAAAATTTATTTTTTAAAATTTTACTTTTTTAAACCCCAATCGCCTTCCCGCCCGGGAAATCCATAAGGCGTAAAGATACGTTTTACGTTAGGGGACAAATAGAAATTGTTTTAAATACAAAAGAAATCAGTTTTTTAAAAAAAAAATTTAAAATTTTTAATTTTTTTTGGGGTCACTTGTCACCCTGTGACACTTGGGATAATTTTTTGACAAATTTTATTTTTTAAAAATTTTAAAAATTTTAAATTTTACTGCTCATCCATATTCCCAATATACTATTCCCCCAATCACTTTTTTAATCACCACTCCAATTGAATCCCCCCCCTGCTAAGTTTTTTAAATCACTTTCCTTAAAACTTTTTTCCTGGGTTCCCTCCCGTACACAGAATATGTCACGTTACAATTGACGGGGGGAAAAATTTTTTTGAATAGCCCGACTATTTAAAAAAATGTAAAATTTTTCCACAACCTTTTTTTATATTTTTAAAAAAGAGTTTTGGGGGAAAAAAAATTTTGGTCTAAAGAAAAAAGAAATAATTAAAAACCATAGAAAAAAAATTTTTTTCATTAAAATTAGAGAACATTTTGGAAAATTTCCCCCAAAAAAAAAAAGAAAATTTTTTTCGTGTTCATATTGAAAGAAAAGAAACGTTTTTTGGGAGCGGGAACCCAAACCCAAAACGCTGTCAAATTTCCCCCAATTTTGTTTCTCGTCGCTCTGCCGACCCGGGGGCTCAACGCCCGACCCCTTTGGGTAGTGCTTTTTTCGCCTCCCCCCGGTGGAGCTCTATATCTAGAAATTTTTACCATACGTCTTTTTTAAAATACGGGCTGGGCCTAATTTAGGGAAAAATTTTGCGCAAAAAAAGGTTTTTTTCGGGCCCTTTTTTAAAAAATACCGGAACCCCTTATTTTCTTTTTTCTTAAACTATTAAATTAATTAAAAATTTTTTTCAAAACCTATTTGGGAAATTAAGGGATAGTTTTGATCATAAAAACTCAAAAAAAAAAAGGGGGGTTTAAAAAAATTTTAAAAAAAATTTTTTTTAAATTTATTTTTTAAAAATTTTTTTAAAAAAAAAAAATTTTAACCCTTCAAACCCCATTTTTCTCAATTTTAAAATTTTTAAAATTTAAAAATTTTTTATTTTTAAAACCTTTTTTAAGGGAGAAAAGAATTTTTAAAAAATTTTTAAAATTTGCCAAAATTTTTAAATTTTAACCTTTTTTTAAAAAAATACGGGGATTTTAAAAAATTTTAATTAAAAAAAAGGGTTTAAAAAAATAAAAAGGAAATTTTTTTGTTACTAAGTCTATTTATTTTTTTAGGAACCTTTCCCCCTTTAAATTTTCCAAAAAAACTTAAAACTCATTTTCATGAGGTTTTTGCTTTTTGCTTGCCAAACAATCTTAATCTATCCAAAGTTCATTTGAACATCCCGAAACGTCAATTTTATTATTTTTGGGGAAAAAGTTTTTTTAAATAGTTAGAGGCCCGAAACCAAAATGAAAATCGATTGGTGCCCTAAACTGAGGCTGTCGGGTTTTCAAATCACCCAGTAAGGATTAACGGGTTTCAATTTTTTAAAATTTTTTTTTATTGTGGGGTGTGTTATTTCGTTTTTAAAGTATATTAGTGAGTTTAAAAATTACCGATTTTTTTTATTTTTTTTTTGTGGGACTATTTGACATTTTTTTATTTAATAATTTTTTTTTTTTTGGATAAGTTTTTTTTTTTTTGGGTTTTTAAAAAAAAACCACTGAATAGATTTTTTTATTATAAATCACAATGACTACTGTATTTCCATTTGGGGAAAAAGCTTCAAACACACTTCAGAGCTGTAATAAGTCGAAGATAAGAAAGTAACCCTAATAAAATTTTTTAAAAAATAGCCAGAATAGTGATCTTAAAAAAAGGTAAAATAACTCTTTTAAGATTTTTATAATTAAAAATACATCCCAGATGTGCCAAAATTTTTTGTTTTAAATATATTTATGAATGTTTTTTTTGGATCCATATATTTAAATAAGAAAAAAAATAAAATTTTTAAGTAACTTAGGCTTAATGGAAAAACCAAAGGGCAACGCATAAAAGGAAATTTTTTAAAAGGGGTTTTAGGGGAAAATGAAGTTTGGGAAAAAAATAAAATTTTTGGGTTTTTCTAAAAAACCCGGGGATTTCTGAAAGCTTTTTCCGCAGGTCTTGGCTTTATGACGATGTATTTTTTAGTGGAAATTTAAAAAAATTTCAATGAAATTTACCTAAAAAAAAATGTCTTTCCTACATTGGGAAAAATTAAAGGGGCCCTGGACTTAAACCCCTTTTACAACCTCAAATAAAATTTTTTTTTTAAAAACCTTTTCCCTCTTGCACACCGGCAAGCAAAGACCTGTTTCTTTTGGAATTTTTTACAGCTTGCTCCAACATTAGCGTAAATTTTTTTGTATACCCAAAGAGCAAATTAAAAGTCTTTTTCAAATCCCCCTTTTCCCTTTTTTTTTTTTTCCCACCTTCCAATTTTTCACTTTCCGCCCCCTTTTCACTTAGACATTGTAGTATGTGAATTTTTAGATTTAAAATAAGGGGTATCCTGGAAAAATACACATATATGACAGATTCGGTAATACCCAGTTATCTTTTCATACTAAAATTTTAAAGCTGTGCTTTAAAAAACATTAAACTACAGAACACACTTGCTGCATTCTTATAAACATTGATATTTAATTAAAAACTAATGAAATACTTATTTTTCCTTAGAAAATTATTCTACATGCTGGCTCAAAAAGGATTTGTTGATGGTGCCAGTAGAATTTTAAAATCTAAAAAAAAAACAGGAGTTCCCAGGGGGATGAAAGCTAAAATTTTAAGAAGTGGGTTTGAGATGATCTACTACCTAATTTGAAAAAAGGCCTTTATTAGTATTTTAGGAATGCCAGCTACCAAGTGGTTTTAAAAACTGGGAATAGTGGGGGAAGAAAGAAAAAATGGAAAGGTTTAAAAACCAAATTTCCTTTTAAACGAGCCAAAAAAATTTTTGGGGGGCTTGATTCACCCCAAAATTTTATGCCATGCCTTTTGGGGTGGCGGGGCTTACCTTTTGGAATTCTCATTGAAATGGTATATATTAAAAATAATAGGACTTCCCTATTTTATGGGACCCACATTATTAGTATATTAATAAGGTAAATGGTAATAAAAATCATTTACAAGTTATCTTTTTTAACTTTTTAGCTTTTCTTTATTAAACTACCTTACTGTTTTTAAAACTAAAATTAAATGACTATTTCATTTAAACACATTACATCAATGGCCACAGTAGTTGCCAAAATGCTTGAACTCAAAAAGCATCCATTTAAAAGGTCCAGCTGTAAAACGCCAAACCTACCACTTTGTCTGCTCTCTTATCTTAAGAGTGCCCAGACTAGTACTGCTGCGTGCAGATTGCATACATTTTTCTTTCGTCATTACATACGTTTGTTTTTTCATAAAAACCTCTGGGACACTGCCACTTCTAAAGCCTTAAACACGACCTTCCAACGTTTTTGATAAATTTATTTTATAAAATATAAGCATCTTATTGTTTTAAATGATCCTGAATAAATAAATGATTATTAATTTTTGTTTTATTTATTTTATAATTTAATATAGGAAGCAGCTAATGAAGTATATCAGATGAAATAAATCGACTTATTTTAGGCATCTTTAAAAAATTAAATTTGCATAATAAGGGATATCGAACCACCCCTTTAAGTGAGATATTTTATCAGGATATTTCAAATTCAACTGTAAAGAGTTTGCTGCCCATAACAAATCATAACAGGTCTGTTTGATATTCAGAAATAGTGAACACTATTTTACATTTTTACGTACTTAAGCGCTCTAATTGAAGGTGTATTTAAGGACTAAATGTGTACAAAAAGTGTAAACTATTTCTAAATAAAAACACTTAATAAATAACTATTAATCTGCACTAAATAGGCGAAAATGATATTTTTAATAAAATATTATCAATGCTTTCACAATTTATGAAATATATGAACAGCAAGAAAAAAATACTGATGAATTTAGTTATTGTAATCTAAAACAATTTTTTTAAGACATTAAAAATTTTCCTGACTAAAATTCAATCAACCAACTTAAATCTGAAAAAAAATTTACTAATATGAGGATATTCGCATTCCCAAACCCCAAAAATGTTAGCTTGACAAACTATATAAAACCTCTTACATATTCTCTTTAGGTAACGGATCATATGATCTAGATATTTTGGACTATTGATGTAAGACTAGAAATTGAAACAAAAGAAAACCCCCACACTTTCCCACAAGTGCCTATGTTTAATTATTCTTGAAAACTTTTAGATATTCACCATTAATAGGATCTGTAAGAAAGTTTTAAAAAATGTAAGGTAAGATTTTGACTTTGAAGGAAGGGGAGCATGAAAAAGACCTTAAGATAGATCTCACCCAAATGTAACTTTCGGGACTGCAACTGTGCCCCACAGTTACGTGGGTTTTCAACGTTTGACATTTAAAAATTTGCCCGCTCACACCCCCATTTTTTTAGGCATGAGTAGTACTCAGTGACAAATTCCCAACCCAGTGGTTTTTGACGTTTGACAGTTGAAATTTGCGCTGACATATGGCCTCCAGCGCCCCAACATCCAGCGCTATCAACGTTTTATCCTCGTAAGCTCCCTGTCCGTGGGGCTCTGCGTGGTGCTCCAAGACCCCCCAGGGCGCAAGTTTTTTTTGACAGGTGACAGTTCTAACCACGGGGGCTTTGACGTATGACATTTGACAGCCGCCATTTTTTTAACGCATGCGCAGTACTCTAAAAATAGGTTAGCCTACGTGAGATAAATTCCTAACCCACGTGGTTTTTGACGTATGACAGATAAAATTCACCGGGGAGGGGTGGGTGAAACGCACTTTGCTCCCCCTACTATTGGTCTATTTCCTTTGCGCCAGGAGGAGCTGACTGCTATGACTCTCATGCACCTATTTTTCGGTCGTAGTTATCGCCACGAAATCTTAAGTTTTGATTGTATGTAGATCTTGGTAGGGACACGAATAGTTCCGACGCAGCTCTTTTCGTCAGCGCAGGTTTGTGCAAAGGGCCCGCACGAGAAATTTGGACTGTCCTTGTTTGCTTAGCAATTTTTAGATTGGTAAAAAGGAATTTTATTACACTTCAGGGGTGTTGCCAAGATTAAATGAAAAATTTTACTGATTAAAATAGATTTTTTTTATTTTTAAAAATTAAGAAAGTAATGTTAGTCTACTTATGGATAAGGAAAATAGTTTTTATGTTGTCAGATGTTTTGCAATAATAATTATTTGGCAGTTACTGGTGTAAAAAACGAAAACGTATGCAATGCATTAGGTTTTTTTAGCACTAACTAAAACTAACAATATTTTTTTAATTTTCCGATTAGAATTGTCAGTTTCGCAACTGATAATTTACTTAAAGTCCACATTTTGTTCCACAAGACACGAGATTTATGGACCCACGGATTTTGTTTCAAACTTCGGAGGACTTCTTGGGCTCTTTTTAAGGGTTTTCCATATTATCGCTTATGGAATTATTATATTTTTTTTAAAGGTGCGAATAATTTGTAACATCTTGGGTGTATAAAAGATGGTCGGGTGCTAACGACAATCCAATTTATTCTCTTTAAAAAACTCGTTAAAATTTAAAAATATACAGGGTATTAGGAAAAATACTTTAATATATTAAAAACCCTGAGAGTCATATGTAAACCAAATTAAATTAAAATAGTGAAAAATAACGAACCACTATTAATTAATTTTTCAACATTTTTGACCCTAAATTTATAAGACCAAATATCATACTCGCCTATAAATTTCAAAAAAAAGGCCATTTTAATTCCAATGGTTATTACTTAAATTATACATACAAAGTTGCCATATTTTTTGTGACCTTTTTACTCGCTTTTTAGAAATAGGTTTTTATATTGTGCAGATTTTTTTAAATTTTCGCTTGCAGTGTAGTTAATTTTAACTTTTTAATAATAAATAAGTTATACTTTTTAAATTTTTAGTGTTTGTAAAAACCAACCTTCGTTTTAAAAGAATTTATCGCAAAAATTATAATACAAAATACCTTATTTTCGCACAGATTACATTATTATCCCTTCGCGACGGCGAATGTATATTAGCCCATCTGTAGGTCGCTGGGTTCGTGCCGCAAATGCATTTTTTTGGACAAAATTCATAGTAAAAAAACGATTAGAGATAAAAGGAAATTTCAGGAAAATTGGGAAACCTAATGGGGCACATGTCAAAAAAATTGAAAACAATTGAAGATAGGTAAATACAGGATTTGGCAAAAATGTGAGTTTTCAAAACGGGGTGAGCGTAATCAATTAACTGTCCAGGGTTTTTTTTTTCGAAAAAAAAAATTTGCACACACGTCAAAATTTGTCCCGTTCAGAACTCCATTGATTTGGGGCATGATCGAATAAATAGAAAAATTTTATTCGATGTTTTTTGACTAAAAAATTGACCAAATTTGGGCATCTCTAGCTCGAAAACAATACTTCCAATTGACTTGGGTCGGTAGATTATGAAAGAGCAACTTCAGGACAAAAGTGCCTAAATGGCCCCTCTGTTTAAAAATCCGTCATCTAAAAAATTTAAAAAAAAAAATTTATGTCAGATTTTTGTCAGATTTGGTCATATTTTTAATTTTTTTTTTAAAATATGACCTCGATAAAAAAAATGGATATGTCAGTATTCCTCGCAATAAGTTCTATAATTAGAGACACAAAGCGGATTTACTATTTCTACAGAGTCTTTTATGAAGCTTGAAAATTTTTGAGTTTTTTCAAAAAAAAACGGACATTTTTAAACATTATTTTTTTTACGAAAACTATCTTAGCTAAATCTGAAATAATTCTGGCATAATGTACAATATTTGATCTAAAATATATCCAAAATTCAAGTCGCTAGGGTAAATACTTTCAAGATATGATTTTTTAAATTTACGCAAAAATGCCGACTGATCGTGAATTGCCGCTTTATTTCTAAACATATTTAAAAAACCTTGCGCCATCCTTTAGATCAGGGGTCTCCAAACTTTCCAGCCTTAGGGCCATACTGATTACTCCAGTAAGTTCCGGGGGCCCAAAAACCCATATTATCATTGTTGCCGGTGGTAAGAAGTGAAATAGTCCACTGATGAAAAAAGTCCGAAAAAGTACACAACGTTTAAAAAAGGCTGCAAATCGGACTAAATCCGCAAAACGGCAACACTGCATATTATTAATTTTCCTGTCATTATCTGAAATTTTCCCTAGATTAGCCGGAGTACGAGCCATGAGGAGTAACGTGACACGACATCTGGTGGACACAAGCGGAAATAGGTAGTACCTTCATCGCTAACAGATGGCGCTAATAGCACGTACAGAATAACTCGTTGTTTCGAAAAAAGTTCGGGTGTCTTCCACTCACTTCTAGATGGCAGTAATTGGAATATATAAGAAGGCTAGTGGCGCAACCACAAGTCAGTTCCTATGACACTGTTGTTAAAAAAATATTGCATACCCCTTAAAACGTGTTTGTGCGTGTTTAAGTTTAAGACATCTTTATAACAGTATTTTGATTTGAATTGTTGCTTTTGTGTGTGAATTAGTAGTATGGAAAAGAAGCGAAAAATTGATAGTGAATGCAGAAAATTCAAAGATCAGTGGAACATTCAGTATTTCGTAATTGAGTCCAGTAACAAGGCGCTATGTTTGATTTGCAATAAAGCTAGCCGTTCTCAAAGAATATAACATTAAACGTCATTATGAAACAAAACATTTTCAAAATTACTCAAAATATACAGGAAGTTTGCGGACAGAAAATTCGAAGCTATGCAGCGCGGATTGAAATCGCAGCAATCTTCATTTACAAAACTCAAAAAATGAACAAGAGGCTGCAACTCGTGCCAGCTTTTGTGGCTCTTGAAATTGCAAAAGTGGAAAACCATTCACCGATGGAGAAATGATCAAAGAATGCATAATTGCAGTAGCCGAAAAAATGTGCCCTGAAAAGGTAAATTTATTAAAAACTGTCAGTATGTCAGCAAACACTGTGCTCGAAGGTAGAAAACATCGCTGAAAATATATCCTCTCAACTGTTCGACAAAAATGGACATTTTGAGTGGTTTTCTTGGCCTTGGATGAGTCAACGGATGTGCGATACTGCTCAGGTGTTGATTTATATTCGAGTAGATAAAAACTTGAAGTGCACGAAGAACTCCTTGATATGTATAGTATTCATGCACAACTACTGGTACAGAAAATTTTTAAAGGAGTTGAAATGGCCATTAATCAAAAGAACCTTCGATGGAAAAACTTGAAATGTATTACAACTGATGGAGGCAAAAACATGAGTGGGAAAAATAAAGGAGTGGCTGCTCTTGTTAAAGGCTGTAGAAAATAAAGGTGGTTCAAAACCATTAGTCTTACATTGTATCATTCATCAACAGTCTTTGTGCGGAAAATGTTGGATATGTCTGACGTTCTGAAACCAGTCATATCAACTGTTAATTTTATCAGATCTTTTTGGGGTGAATCACCGACAATTCCGACAATTTTTTTGAAAGATTGGGGAAACTGACTTACCTTATCATACTGCCGTACGCTGGCTTAGTTGTGGGAAAGTCCTTCAGCGCTTTTTTGAACTTCGAGCAGTGATCGAAATTTTTTGAATGAAAAGCATCGCCCTCTTACTGAATTACAAAACAACGCATGGCTGTGGAAGTTAGCATTCTATGTTGATTTGACAAAACATTGAACGAACTGAATTTGGGATTGCAAGGAGAAAACCAGCATCTTCCTGATTTATACACTAATATCAAATCATTCCGGGGAAGAAATTGAGACTGTTTCAATCACAACTATGAAGTAAATGTTTTTCACGTTTTAAAACATGTGAAATATTCAGCCACACTACTGAGACTGAGTTTCCTACGATTTTGCAATCGAAACTTTGAGTGCTTTGAAGATAAATTTTGATACTCGTTTCTCGGACTTTGATGCCATTGGAATCAAATTAAGATTTTTCAGAATCCTTTGATACTGACATTGAAACCCTACCCCCGGGAAACTTCAAATGGAAATGATTGATCTACAAGCAGGATATAATTAAGAACAAATATCAAAACTCATCTTTGTTGGAATTTTATAAGAGTCTTCCAATGACACAATTTGATAATTTTGCTAAATTTCTCGTGGTCTGTTTTCTGTTTTTGGTACTACTTATTTGTGTGAGAAAACCTTCTCCAAAATGAAGTACAAAAAAAAATTTTTTACAGATCGAAATTAACTGATGAGCATCTTAAATCTCTTTTAATAATTGGTACAAGTAAAATTAGTCCACAACTACAAACTATTGTCAGTGGAAAATCTCAATTACATAAATCTCAATTAGTATTTCATATGTCATTATGTTTGTTATAAGTTATGTGATTTTTTTAAATGTATAAAATGTTAGTTGGATTCATTTCAATAATTTGTTAGTTATTATATACTGAAGTTAAATTTTCTGCATATTATACATGTCTTTACTCATTACAATTTGTGTTCTTTATCCAACTTATCACAAAAACAATAACAATAAGCCTACAAGAATGTTATGAGTTAGCGGAGTTAGCCCATGACCATATCAATGTAGATGTCATATTAATAATTATTCAACATAAAATTAGAATACTTCAGTAAACAAAAGTTTAATTTGCTAAAAAAATTTTTTCTAAAAGGAGTTTTCAAGTATGCTAGCTCTCCGCGGGCCGGACAAAATCTGTCCGCGGGCCGGATGTGGCCCCCGGGCCGTAGTTTGAGACCCCTGCTTTAGATCGTCTAATTGCCTAAGATTGCACGAGCGTAGTTCGGTAATTTTTGAAATTTTAAGACATGTGGTAAAGTCAGATTTTGAATTGTACTCTTAGTAACTCTGGCAGAGCAGATTAAAAATTTGATAATTTTACATTTTTTATATTTTAACTTATCTTATATAATATTAATATGAATAAAGAACAACAATAACAATAATAATAATTTTTGGCATGGTCGATTTTTGCGTTTAGAAGGGAATAGTGTAAGGATTGTGAGGAAATATTTTTTATCCTCCTATCCAGGAAAATTCGATTTCCTCTACAACCCAAACAGACAAAGTGATGTAAAATAGTGATATTCCTCGGGTTCAAAAGGCTATTCCTGCTGAAGAACGTGATTACTGGGAGGACTTTATAGCGATATAGTGATATAGACCAAAAGGATTTTTTATTGTTTAGAGACTTGAAATATAGTTTTTTAGAAGTTAATAAGTTTCCTGTGTTTAGATATTTTAGGTAATGTGAAGTTAAAACGTTCAAGTTTTAAAAAATTGGTTTATTTAAAACATAAGGTAACTTTTAATTTATTAGTGTATAGAGACTTTAAGTTTAATTTTAATAGCTAAAAGTTTTTCATTTATGTTGATTTTTAAGTGATGTGAATTTAAAATGATTTAGTTTTAAAACATTGAATATGAAATTATTTTAAATTTGATTTTTGATTATTATAATGATAAATCGTAACTAATAACATCTTTTTGTTTTTTGTCACATTTATTAAAGAATCTTTTGATTTTTTTTTATTTATTAATAAATATATTTATGTGGATTTGTGTTTCTTTTATTTCGATGCATTAACAAAATATGTATTAAGTTTAATATAAAAAAGATTTATTTTAGTTTTAAATTTATAAGTGTATATATTGGGCTAAGGGTAAAAAAATAAAAACACTAATATGGTTGAGTTTAAAATTTATAAGTGCACATTTTATTAATACAGAAATAGGGCTTAATAAAATGAATTATGACTTAATTTTCTAAATTACAATGAAGCAAATATTAGATAGTTTTTATAAAATAATGTTTAGTATAATTAAATAGATTGCATAATATATACAGTCATTTATTATAATTCAATATTTGGTTGATTTGTTTCTTTATTTAATGCAATATTTGTCTTATTGGGACTATTACAAATTAAACACAGTTCTGGATTGTATATTTGGTATAGGTTGTTCTCACATATAAAACACTTAAGTTCTTTAATGCTATAATAATTTTTTTTTAATGTGGGTATTAACTTGATAGTCCATTAAGCCAATTAAATTTGCACATACAGCTATTTTAACATCTAGGTGCAAATTTTTGAGAATTTTTAGATTTAAGTTAAATTAGTTATAGACTGTTATACGGTGTTAATTTATATCTTTAATTTTGTTGAATAAATTTAAACTTTAAATTAAATTGTTTAAGAAAATAACAGTACTGACATAAATAATAAATCGATTAGTTGGAATAGTCTTTAAAACCACATAATTTTGCACTACACAAAAATTCTTTGCATAAAGTTAGTTCCATAACTTGACACTAATTTTACATTTGCAATTGCTGATAAATCTTCTTATTCCAAATCTAAATCAACTTTCATCTTCAATTGGGATTACTATATTTGTAAATTTTGGCAATTCTTAACGTGGTTAGAATGTGATACATCAGAGGAGGTGGTTAGAATGTGATTGATAGGAGGAAGTGCTTAGAATGTATTGATAGCAGGAGGTGGTTTAGAATGTTACACATGGGAGGAGGAGGAGAAGTCACACTCATCTATTCACTACTCGCAGTGTTGCCAAATTTTTCAGTGATGTGTAATGCGTAATCATTTTGTTATCTTAAACGAAATGTCCTATTTATTGCAATGAATTGGCGTGCCAAATTTAGTAACACTCTAGTTGCTGAAATATGACAACATCGCATTTTCAGCAAAAAGGTCCGCAACGCTTAAATATCTTTAAAATCGCTAAAAAGGCGTTTACCAAATTATTATTTATCTTCTGGGATGCGCAGTTAAACAATAATATCCACCGTTGCCAGATATTCAAGTTTTGCGCTACAGTTACATTGCTATATAAAATAGAATGCTCCAGTTATTTTTACCGAAATAGGAAGGGTTATCTTTAATAGAAACCTATCAAAACAACAATAACGTTAAGATAAGAATAATATTAAAAGCTAAGAGTCTGAAACAACAATAATTTGGCAGTTTTGAACAATAATTTTAACGTAATACCAGTGGCGGCTTTAGTATTTTTAAAATTGTTTACCAAAAAAGTGAGACATGAAACTCATTTCAAATATGTACCAGATGCTACTTTCATTTTAAATTTTTCAAAAGAGTTGATGTATTTTTTTGTGAATTTGATTAAATTTTATCGACAAATCCCAAATTTCGCAAAAATATCTGCATTGTTCTTGAAATTAGAGGCAGTGCCGCGCCGACATGTGGTGGCGCCTGTGTGCAAAAATTTTAGTGGCGCCCAAAAAACACGTTATTTTATAAACCATTAAATTAAGTCTTGTTAAATAAAACGACCTAAATAAAAATAAACAATAATTATTTATTGTAGCAAAACAAAAAATTATTAAAAATTCTTACAGACACAACAGGAGAAAAAACAAAATAGGTATTCTTAAAATGATTTACTAAAAAACTTGTTTGGTGTAATAATATAAGAAGCTGAAGGTAAAAGCATAAACTACCAATTCATACAAAATCCACTTTTCGTGCCTTCAGTTCGGAAAATCTTTTTATAATCTCGTGAATATCACTTTCATCTAATACTGAGGACTCTATGGAGATAATAAATAAATTTGTCATCCGCTCTTGACTCATGGTCGATTTTAAATAATTGTTTATAAGCTTCAGTTTTGAAACAGATTATTCAGCGGTCGCAACAGATACGGGCAAAGTGAGCACAATACGAATAGTTATTGTTAAATTTTTATAAACGGATGGTCGATTTTAAATAACTTTTTATAAGCTTCAGTTTTAAAAAAGATTGTTCAGCGGTCGCAACAGATACGGGCAAAGTGAGTACAATAAGAATAGTATTGTTAAATTCGAATAAACGGCCGTTAAATCATTTTAAAATGAAAATTCTTAAATTTTACATACATGATTATTTAAATCTTTCAACATAGGTTGGAACTGTATATTTTCTTCATACAAGTCGTCACCCTCTATATCTAAATGATCAATTAAACTTAGTTTTTCTTCCAAGCTTTTACACGAAAGTTTTAATTGTGACTTTTTAGCACTGTCGTTCAAATTATACATATAAATATTTGAAACAGTCAACATGACTTTTCAATAAGGAAAATCTTTCGCTTACTGAAATCAGTGCAAAAAATTAACCTTGTAGGAAGTTTTAGGATCCAAAATCGGTGAAAACTGGATTTCACATCCAGTTTTTCTACCGTTTTATTTGCTACATTAATAACATCATTAAACCTTCTATCTGTTAAACGTCGATTCTTGTAAAGCGTTCACCTTCTATCTGTTAAAAGTCGATTCTTGTAAAGCGTTCAAAGCCTCTGTCTGCAAGTTCTTAGTCTTGATTGCAAAATTTTGCTAACGAAGTTAGCTTTTATCAAAACTTCATACCAGATGTGCACTAAGCATATGAATGTAAATGTTGATATTTTAGCTCCTAAACATCTAGCTTGATATTTTGAATCAATATCAAATTTATCTGAATTTGTTATATCACATAACGCATCATACATTTTTGATAAGTTTTTATACAATGGTCAATTCTGCTCGACCATCGAGTAGCAAATAATGGTTTAAAGTCAGACTTGCAATGTTGTTTTATGCTATCCCAACGTTTGGTAAACGCTGACAAATACCGACCGTTTCGTGATTGATCTTTACAGCATCGTTAACAACTAAACGTGTAAGTTGCACATGGCATGGATCTGAATCCAGATCTAAAATAATTTTTTGCAAACCGAAACTTTTACCACGCGTATTGGAGCCATTGTCATAGCCCTGGCCCTCACGTTTAATATCTAAATCAAACTTTTTAATTCCTCTAAAATAAAAGAACTTAAACCCATATCTGTTGTAGTAAAAATTGGACAAAAAGCTAAAAAGTGTTTTCGTATTTCTAATTTTTTAGAACAGTTATTCAAGTGGACAAATCTAATGTTGATACTAATTTTCTCCTTATGTGCAATATCAGAGTTTCAGTCTAATATGATTGAAAAGTATTTATTCTTCTAATTTTGGATTTTATTGCCTAAATAAAAGGGCATTTTTGTAGCTTGTGAACTTTGTGTGACCGGTGAATATGATCGGTCATTATCGGATCAAATTTACTTATCATCTCAATGCACTATAAAAAATTACCATTATTTTCTTTTAAATAATTTACTGTGTTGGCTACGAAAAGCTAAATTTTGTGTAGATAAAAATTAAATAACATTAATTATAATTTGTATTACATTATAGAGATCGAACGCTGTTAGGACAACACCGATACGTCACGGTTTTATATCAGTTTGCCATATGAGACCGTGACGTATCGGTGTTGTTCTTACAGCGTTCGATCTCTACCACCGTTGTTTTTCAATGTCGAGAAGTTTTTGATGGGCACTGTCAATTGTAGTTTTAGTTTTAAATGTTCAAGGCAAATCTATCCATTTTTTGTAGTTACTAAAGTGGCATTCTTTCGTATCTACCTAAATACATTGCTAAATGTAGCCAGTCATTAAATCCTCGATCTTATTACTCATACATACTCGTGGGTCAAAATTTGCAGCAAAAACAGAAAAGTCCAAATTGTCAAATTGCTTATGTTTTAGAATTTTAGTAGACGTTTATTTTTTTGACTTATGGTGCATTTTTGGAGCCCGTACAATTTTGGTAGCAGCTCTGGTGTGACGCGGCGCCCCTTTATCCTTTCGCCTGTGTGCGCCGCACACATTGCACACGTGGACGGCGCGGCCCTGATTAGAGGCATCTGAAACATTTGCATTAGAAAATTAATGAGTAAAAAAATTTCAACTGGCTATGGTTTTTAAAATAACATAGAGATTTATTTTTTACCGCTTGTTAAAAAGGTAACACCTTCCCGTTGTTCTCTGGCAACTTTTAAAACAATGTCTTTAAATTTAATTAGTTTATTTTTTATATGAAAAACCCACGGAATATCAGTTAAACAACTAAAGAGGGTACGAAAGTTGGTTTGACGACACCATTTTCTCATCTGAAATAGACCTTTTAAGGGTATGCTCAGCGCAAGCGCGTCTGCCATGTTAGAAGGCGGCAATATGAAAGTTTTGGGCACTTTTTATAAATATGGCTGAGCAACAAGCATTATCACCTCTAATATCAGTGCAATTAGGTAAAAAATTAATTAATGATGCTTCATTCGTGCATCTACCGTGAAAGCCACATTGCGTTAGACGATGTTAAAGTGCCATGGTCTCCTAAAGGGAAATAAAGGAACTAGTTGAGAGTTAGGATAATTTTAAATGTCAAGTAGAACTGTGTCTGGTAGTAAGTAAATGTAATTACAAAAAAGGAAAAAATACTATATCTATGTTTTTTAAGGTCAAAAATGGTGACTTTTACCTAAGACAAAATTAATTATTTGAGTTTACGGCGCAAGCTGTTATAATTAATTAAACATATAACCTTATCACTAATTTTCTTTTTTACACAACTGATAGGGTCTGGATATTCGGTTGTTGAACCACATTCTCCTTCAAAATAAAGTAAACAAATATAGGTATCTTTATTAACATTATCAATTCCTTGGAACCGACCATTACCTCGTCCACACCGCTTCACCGACAAATCGCATTTAGCACATTTGGGACAAATTTTAAAGTGTTTTCGCTTACTTATTTTAATAAGTTTTCGGCACAGGGATTTTGAAAACTAATAAAATAATAAAATTCCCACAAAAGGATTTACTACGCGTATCACTGCGACATCTCCATAACAACAACGTTTTTTAGTCCCTTTCTTTATAGATAACATTATAGATTTGAATTAAAATATTTGTATTATTATTTTATTACGAATGCACAATAATTAGAATTGAACTGTTTATAAAAAAATGATTATTATTACTAATTTTATTGCTATTTTTTTATAAACAATGCTTATACATTTGTAAATAAAGTGCCCGAAAAACACGGCGGAAGTTGGGTCATGCGCACAAAAAATTTTCAACTATTACAAGGACTATTGGTTTTTAATACGAAATCAAAATAGGGTACCAAAATGCCCCAAAACCCCCCAAATACTAAATTTTGTAACGAAGAAGTTAGGGATTGCCGAACACGCATGGTTAAAACAACACCGCATACAATGGTCGGAAGCAAAAATTATTCATAAAGAAACCCACTGAAAGAAAAGAAAATTTAAAGAAGTTGTATAGCTGTAAAAAACCTAATTGTATTTAGCAAGCCTAGTATCGACATTCCAAATATTTGGCCGTCGTTGCTAAACCGTGAAAAATCGGTCAAGCTTTGGTGACCAACGCATAGTATATAAGTCGTAGCTTTTAACAATAGCTTTTTTGTTATCACTTAAAAACGGTTGGAGATACATCACAAACGGAAGCGTTGTATATTAATTAACAAATAAAGACAAAGAAGGTCCAAGATTTTAGTATTATTAAACCATAGCATTGTTTAACACTTTCAAGGAAACACTTAAAACTTGTTATTATTAATACATTATTCCCGATATCACTTATTAAATATTTCAAAAGTTATAGTTTAATAATTATAGGAGGAGTCGCATATTAAACCTTCTTTAGTTCTACATAATAATTTTAACAACTACGTAAGAAAAGATTAAAATTGCCTTATTGGTGGATATAAATATTTTATAATGAAAACTTATTTGCTTGATTACCATAGACAATGTTGTAAGTTGAATGGGGAAATAAATCAAAGAAAGTTTTGTAATTTAGTGAAAACGTATTTCGCCAAATCAATCTTCGGGATTATTTATTTATTTACTTTTTAATTAAATACCGTTATTTACAATTACAAGATTTAACAAACAATTCTTTTTATAATAATTAAAAAAAAGATAATAATTATAATAAGTACTAATTTTTAAATTTTATTTTTCTGGATTTAATATAAACTACAGAGATCTACATAAGGAAGTCTGATTTTTATAAGTGGGGACAAAAAGTTTAAAGCCGAAAACAAATAGACTAAGTAAAAACCACACCCTTTTCAAATACTTTTAATGTTTGTCTTTTTGAAAAAAAAAATAAGAAAAAAATATTATTATATATATATATATATATATATATATATATATATATATATATATATATATATATATATATATATATATATATATATATATATCCACCAAACTCCAGGTATATTTGTAAGTTTTTACAGGGTTTCATTTTAAAGTAAACAGGGTTTTATTTTTAAACTTCCTGTACTTTTTTTAAAAAAGAATCTAGCCATTTCTGTATTTTTTTCCGTAGAATTTAATAATTAATCAGAAAACATTTAAAACAAAAACAAAAGAGTTACAGCACGATATTCGATAGATATAAATTTCACGAGGAATTCGGGATATAGGGGTTGCTGGTTTATTTCCTGCGGTTCTCTCCAATTGTCTAAAAACTGCATGATACTATAGATAGTTTCCACCTTAAAAAACCGCGCCACAGGTCACAGGTGCTTATTTGTCAAAGTCGAATTTTAAAAATTGTTTATTACTTTTGAGTAGTTTTATAATGAGGTTTTCATCAGAAGAACGGCTTCAAATTATAACTCTCTAATATAAATGTGGGGAAAACCCAGGGAAAATAAGAAGATATGTTGAAAACACCGGAAATATATCAGGAAAAACGATTTTAAAACTAAAGGTCTTATTCGAAGAAACAAAATCGTTACAATGAAAAAGGACTACAATGAGAAAATAAACTGGGATCGAGCTATTCTAAATTATTTTAGTTTGACCCAGGTTTCAATTACGACGCAGTTAGAGACTTGAGGTAGGGCCCCCTGCAAGAAAAAAATTCCTATGCGACGGTTCAGAGAAACGATATATTTTAAGTATCTTCCATACCACGTTCTTCCAGTGCAGATTTAACACGGAACTAAAGGAACTTGCCTTTTTGTTTCCCAAATTTTAATCCATGAACAAGATAACGATCCTACCCAAAGATTCTTTGACGGATGAAGCTACGTTCACTATCGAGAATTTTAACCCACGCAATGCACACTGGGCAAGACAACATCCTAGGAAATTTCAAGAGATACCAATCCCAAGGGAGGTTTCTTCATGTCTGGTTTTCAACAATAAATTGTCGGCCAATTTCATGGGGATCCTTAACTGGAGAAAGATATCTCAATCTTCTTAAAGATATTGAGGACATTTTAAAAAATCCTGAATATCGCAAAAAATTTGGCACAGAGGGCCGCCCCAATTTTCCCAAGTTGGCAGTATCTCAACCCGGTCAATCAGTGGTTGGGACTTAGGCTATTGATGGCCATATATCCAGATATTAACAATTTTGGACACTTTTCTATGGGCCCTTGAAGAATCGTTTCCAAAATGGGAACACAAACACGGAAGAAACAAAGAAAAATTTTAATTAATCGATAACCAAGAACCTCAAATAATATCGGCGAGCTTAGAAGCTAAGGGAGGGTTATAGTCCGTTTCGAAAATAACGGGGTCATATAAAACATTTAAATTCAAGTAAAAAAATAATTTTTTAAATTTCTTATTACACCAATTTACCTTATTATTTTATTTTTTCCGTTTGTAATTTGCTGTTTGGTTTAGAAATAGATATATCATAATATTTTAAAATATAATATAATTTGAAGCCGTTCTTCTGTAAAACCTCATTATAAAACTACTCCAAAAGTAATAAACTTATTTTAAAATTTTGCTTTGACAATAATTTTTTTTTAAAAAATATAATTTGAAGCCGTTCTTCTGATGAAAACCTCATTTTAAACCCCCCAAAAAAAGTAATAAACTTTTTTTTAAAATTCTTGAGCAAATAAAAGGGGCCTGTGACAGCCTTTTTTGGTGAAACTATCCTTTAGAACGGTTTGAAAAGCAGAACCGCAGGAAATAAACCCAGCAACCCTATATCACCGAATTCCTCGTAAAATCTCTATCTATTGATATAAAAATATACGGGGATTCCATTTAAAAAAAACGTCACTTACTATTTTGTTTTTGTTTCAAATGTTTTTCTGATTAGATTATTGAATTCTAAGGAAAAAATTTAATAAATGGTATGTTTTTTTTTAATGTACAGGAAGTTTAAAAAATAGAGCCCTGTTTACTTTAAAATAAATAACCCTGTACAAAATTGGATTTAAAATTTTCAATTAAAATATTACTTAATTATGGTGAAAAAAGGGAAACCCCGGCCCGCCCGATGGTCCAGGGGCAGTGACAGATTAACATGACCAAGTTCCTCTCAAGCGATAATTAGTTGAATGCTCAGAGGTATCATAAAGCTTCGTGAACGTAGGGGTTCCTTTGGGTGATGAGGGGGAACCTCCCCGAAGGGAAAAAATAATATATTCAGTCATTTACTTCCAACTAAAAACTGTAAATTGTAGCTAACCCAATATCTCCAAGAAAAAAAACAAAGCGATTTAAATCGGATGTCAGCTGGTCGCTCAAATATATAAAAAAAATACTTTAATAATTTTCTTTCCAAATAAAAATTTATCTATGATAGCTTATATGCAACTATGGATAAATAAATATGTCCTGGCTGTATCTCGGGGCAAAATTTTTTTAAAATAACGTGAATAATTTAAGATTAGTCATTCCCTTTGGATGAAAATTTATAAGCTGATTGTCAATTATGCCGTTAATAATGCCACAATAAGTTGGGGTAAACCCTGTCAGCTGATGCTTTAAATAGGTGATAGAGTCCGCCTAACTCCTGCGTCATAACTTTCAGAGTATCAGCTGACGGTTTGGGCACCGGGATACAGCCAGCTGACATAATATACCGGGTGAAAAAGGGACATGTAACAGCTCATAACTTTATTTATTAAAATTAATTTTTATATTTGGTGATGCACCTATCAGAAAGATACGCTTTTAATGACTAAATCAAACCAATTTTTTCACTTCCGGAGTAACTGAAGAACCCTTAATTTTAAATTTTAAATAGCACCCCGCTTGACATAGCAGACTACTACATACTGAGTCGTGTCACCGTTTTTACGTGTTAGCTAATAACAAAAATTGATTTGTTACCAAAAACTATAATTAAAAGAAATTTAAAAGTAATTTTTTTATACCAGGGTTGAATAAATCTCTTTAAGTATCATGAAACAACTCCCAAAAAAAGTCTAGGTATACGAAAAGGGAAAATGATAAATGTTAGCCAACAAGTGCACCTAGAAAATCGGCGCTGGGTGAAAAATATTTTTCAGCGGGAAAAAAAAAAAATTCCAAAAAATTAAACATTATCTACAAGAATGATTTAATCAAAAACGGCGGGGTAAAAGTTTAGGTGGTTTGTTTTTTTTAATAATTAAAAATCTATGACAAAACGGTATTTTTTCCTCAGTATTAAATAATTAAAAAAAGTTTTTAACCCATTTATCAATTGGGAAATAATCTGAAAGAAACAGCAGACGTTCTAGCCAAACCCTTTGGTTATTATTTAACCGGAAATTTTGCATTTTGTGTTACTGAATATCCACCCGGTATATTTATCCATAGTTGCATAATATACATGTTTCCCCAAAGATATGAATATTTAAGGGTGTGAATTTAAAGAAAAAATTTAAAGATATATGCCTTCAAAACAAACATTCCCCAAAAATGTTCCTTTTAGAAAAATATTAATTTTTAACCGTATAAAAAAGGGAAAAAGGATTTTTTTAAAAAAAATTTAGCTTTAACAGTGGCTTTACGGGCACTCTTGATATTTTTAAAAAAAAATGGTACGCCAATGGCCAAATAAAAAATTTTTTTTAACCCGTTTAATTTGAAACATAAGAGTATTTGAATTGTTTTCCGCGAAATTTTTTAAAAAAAAATTAAAACTGTTTTATTTTTGAAAAAATCGGAAAAAATTTTTAATAATCTAGTTGCCATGGAATATACATTGTTTTTACATTTGACATTTTCAGAATTATCTGTCGTTGAAGTTGTGTACTGTGACTTATTTATTTTTTTTCAACAACGTAAAAATGGGGAATTATTCAAATGGAAATGCTGAAATGTTACGTATAGGCCTGCCAGGAAGGAGAGAAGCCAGACGTTTTATCACCAAATGTGTTTTGCCAGATTGAACCTTTTCTAATATTCATCGCGTCTTGTGAAACTGGTATTCAAAGAGGTACATCTGAAGGTAGCCTCAAAATGAGAACACCAAAAAGAGGAAGGGGCTGCACGAAGTTAAAGAACATCCAAACGAGTACGGGAAGACGCTAAAACTTAAATATTTCCCCCAAATTTCGGGAGAATTTTAGTGGATTTTTTTTATATCCGTACCATATTTTAAGAATACATGCGTTACTTCCCGAGTTTTTTCCGGCGGGACCTTTTGTCGGGGGGGTTTTCTTAATTTTTCACAAAATCCGCAATTTGAAACACAATTTTGTTCAAGGGCGAAGTATTCAGAATTTCCCAAAATCATTTGTGGGTGAAAAAAAACCACCGAATAATTTTTATTAACGTATGGGCAGGAATTGGATAACCACTTTTTTTTTTTTTTTCTCCCGGGGCGACTTAGGCAATTTTTGCCTCAATTTTTCAAGAACAACTGCCTTTTTTGTTAAAAATGTTCCGATAGGAACAAGAGACAATATGTGGAATGCACGTTTGGGCACCAGCACATTTCAGGAGTGGCCAATTTTTAAAACTGTTATCCGTTGGAAAAGCCCGGTGGTCCCAAGAAGGGCACCTAGGTCCTGACCTCAACAGCTTGATTTCTTTTTGGGGCCAATTAAACGCTGTCTACAACTCCCAATTTTAAATTGAGAGGGAAAAGAAAAGAATAGTTTTGATTGGGGAAAAAAATACCCGGGAATATTTTAACGTGTACGCGTTCCCCTGAGAAAAGGGGGGGGAACAGGGAATTAATAAGGGGGCCTTTCCCAAAAATTTTTTTTAAAAATAAAAGAATTTTAGTTGTAATATTTTGTTAATGTTGTATGTTGTAAGTGTAAGTTTTATTACATCAAGAACCCCGTAATATGTTTTTTTTTCGTATTATTGTGCAAGTTTTTATTTTTTTTCTCAAAAAACGGGCATCGGGGAAAAAAAAATTCAAGATAGCTCTTATGTTTCAAATTAAACGGTGAATTCAAAAATATTTTTTATTTACCATTTTTTTCTTCAAAATATCGGTCAGTGCCCGTAGGCACGCCACTAAAAGGGGAAAAAATTTTTTTGTATTAAAAAAAATGCCTTTTCATCAACTGTACCCCTGTTAAATATAAAAAAGATATCCCCTGGGGGGGTTTTGAAAATTTAATTAAAATTTTTTTTTTTAAAGTTTAACACCCCGTATTTTCAAAAAGGAACATTTTTGGCCCCCAGTTTATAAGGCAAAATTAAATTTAAATTTTTCATGTAGATTAACACCCTTAAATTTCCCTTTTTTTTAAGGAACCCCTGTATAAGCCATTTTTTAGGTAAATTTTTTGTTAAGAGGAAATCATTGAAATTTAAAATATATTTTTTTTCATGTTCGAGCGACTAGCTGATTTTAATGCACCATGAAAGCATGCCGCCACGAACCATCTGGCACTACAATTCGCCGACTGGGATGGTCTAAGAGATTTTTGGGGCTACCCTTGGGGGAACCTTTTCCCGTTTTCTACCAAGATCCTTCAGAAATATGTAAAAAAAATTTGAAAAATTCAACTAGGCATTGAGACCTATATTCCCACACTAAAAAAACCCCTAACTTCAAACACAAACCGTGGTTTTCTAAATCCTGTGACAAAGCCAGACTTTTAAAACTTCAAGCCCACAAAATTTCTTCAAACCCCAGTCCCGAAAATCGACAGGCTAGCATCGAAGCAAGAAATCAGATAATCAGACCATCTCAGATGCAAAAGACCGTTTTAACAATCGAATAAAAGATAAAGTTCTCTCTTGCTCAAATGGCAGTAAAGCTTTTTGGTCCTTTGCCAAAAATATTAGTCAGAACTTTTGCACAAATTCTTTTCCACCCCTAATCTCTGAAGATGGAATTGTCCCTACTTCCAAAGGAATAGCCGAACTATTTGCCAAACAATTTGCTGCCAATTCTACGCTTGATCCTTCTATTAATCTTCCTCTTCCAACAGTTGTCCCTGTTTCTCATAAAATGTCCGATATAATTTTAAAGTCAAACAGATCAAGCGTATTCTTCTTCTCTTAATACTAAAAATCGTCGGGCTGGATGGCATACTAGCAATCGTCTTAAAAAATGTGCTCCCGAGCTTGCACCCATCTTAACTCGCCTCTTTCGAATCTCTTACGACACGGGCATTTTCCCGGAGAGTTGAAAGCTGCACTGTGCAACCTGTCCCAAAAAAGGATCCAAAAGTCTCCCTTCTAACTATAGACCTATATCTCTTCTTTCAGTTGTTTGCAAGGTAATGGAAAATTCATTAATTCCCAAATCTTAAAGTATCTGGAAAAACATAAGATCTTACATGATAGACAATATGAATTCCGTCACAGTAGATCCACAGCTGATCTTCTTCCTTTGTCTACACAATTGGAACAAGTCCCTCGAGTTTCTTGGTGAATCCCAGATCGTTGCTCTTGACATATCCAAAGCTTTCGATCAGGTCTGGCATGATGGGCTTCTTAACAAACTTCCTTCTTACGGTCTTCCACCTAAGCTTTGCTCTTGGCAATATCAGTTAGTGTAGATGGTCATTCCTCCAGCTTCTACCAAATTAACGCTGGGGTGCCCCAGGGCTCAGTGCTGGCACCCACGCTGTTTCTTCTACACATTAATGATCTTCTCTCTTCCACAATCAATCCCATCCATAGTTTTGCTGACGATAGTACCCTCCACTCTAGTATTCAATTTCTTAAGCCACCGTGTAATTCTGATTTTAAACAAGCGCAGGTCAATGCAGATATCTCTTTACAAGACCTCAAACTTATCTTGGATTGGGGCGCCAAAAATCGTGTTCAGTTTAATGCCTCAAAAACACAGTCATGTTTCGCTGTCGCGAAAAAGTCTGCAAATGCTCATCCCTTACATATGAGCGGCCAAGTTCTGAGGAACAAGAGTCGTTTAATCTAGTCGGCGTTACTTTTGAGAATAACTCAACTGGCACAAACCATTTCATCCATAGCTTCGGAGCTTCAAAAAAGATTGGATTCCTCTTTCGAGCCAGAAAATATTTATCTTCTTCCAATCTGTATACTCTGTATGTATCCCAAATCAGACCCTCTTTGGAATATTGTTCTCATGTCTGGGGAATGGCTCCCTACAACACTTAGCCTTCTGGACTCCATTCAAAAAGAGCTGTTCGTCTTATTAATGATCCAACGCTCACAGAAAGGCTTCCTCTTCTTGCCCATCGTCGAGCTGTAGGGGATCTGTCGCTCACGGCTACTGCTCAGAGGAATTGGCCAGTATTATTCCTTCTCTGGCAGCTCCCAACAGAGCAACACGTAGTCAACTTTTATACATCCTTTTACAGATTCAGTTAGAGGCCCCGAACTTCCCGCTTTCTTCGTTCCTTTATTCCTAGAGTGTCAAGACTATGGAACCTGCTGCCAGCAGAAGTTTTTCCTTCTCCTCCCAATCTCCAAAAATTTAAGTCCCGTGTGAACAAACTCCCCCTCACCACACTGAAGACACCCACGGTAGTTAGTACTTAGGCATCAGCCTTCGTGGACTGTCCCAAGATAAAAAAAAAAAATTAGAGTCAGGTGATTGTTTTTTTTTCTTGGAGATATTGGGTTAGCTACAATTTTACAAGTTTTTAGTTGAAAAGAAATGACTAAATATATTTTTTCTTAGTTCGTGGAAGGCTGCCGCCGCTCATCGCCCCAACGGAACTGTGCTGACGTTCACGACATTTTATGATACAATATCTGATGCATTTCACTAATTATGGCTTGAGAGACGTTTGATCAAATTTTTATCTGGCTGCGGGAATAAATGATGTGTAGATCGGTTTGTGTATTTTTGATACTCGATAAAAGTGTAGAGTTTTACTGTTATGGGGTGTAAAAGTAAATTTTTCTTTACCTGAAAAGTTGTTTTTTAAAATATTATATATTTGTCTTTCAATAGATTCAGTTGGGTGCTTGTTTATTTTTGTATAGTTACTGAAAAAAAACACTATTTTATTACAATACAGGGTGACCTGATAAGGTCGTCCTCCGGCGATATCTCGAGAAACCTTCATGCATCCCACTAACAAAAAATCATCCTAACCTTGTTACATTTTGTTTTCTTGTTCCTTTGTTAGGGTTTAAACATCTTGAAACAATTTAAAAGCGCCTTGAACCTAATAGTTTCGTTATATTTCCTTCAACTTAAAAAAATCGGGATTAAAAATACAACGTTTTGGTTTCGAAACTTCACGGCCTGTTACGTATTTTGCATTGGTTGGGCCTAACACATATTCGGGAAAACATCCCTTATATAACTTACGTTAATAGAGATTTTTCTAAGGGTTTTTGTTATGTTGATTATATAACATTAAAAGATTTTTTGGATCTCTAATGGTTGCATGGTAAAAAATAAGAAGTTTAATTAAGTATGGTCGTAAATTGTATTTTGTTAACCATTTAATGTACAGTAACATATGGATGGTACATCTTTAAAATAAAAATTAATAATAATGAAGATGGCTTTGAAAATCCTAAACGTATTAAGTTGACGACTTTATCACTGGAGGCGACGATACTAAGTATTTTTAAAAAAGAGCAAATTTTTTGTTTTAAAAGTAATTGATCAGGGATTTGTTAAAATTACAAACGATTTTTCACGCCTTTCCTATATATTTTTTTCGTTAAACATCTAGAGTGGACGAAAATTTATTTATAGAAAAAGCACTAACAAAGTGAAACATATTTTTTAAAAGATGGTCAAGTAAAAGATTTGATTAAAACCTTCGTTGAGTTTTCAAAAACAAAACTGTGAAGTACCCTATCGATTTTTTAAAAAACCTCAAGAAATTATTTAATTAAAATATTAAAAAATTGTTTACCAAAAGTTTTAGCATTTTTTTGTATAAAAGAAATGCCGTCCACTCTATTAAAATGCCACTAAAAATTTGGATGTAAAAAAATGTAAATCGCCTGTTTTTTTTTTGATAATCATTTTTCGCCGCCCCGAAAAATAGTACCAAGGTTTCCAAGATAAAACCCAGTGACAAGTAACCATCCTAATAAAAAAACTAATATAAACTATAGGGAAAAATTTATTCATAAAAATATCGGATGTCTACAACTCTCCTTTCATTTTTCCCCAAATTTTTACAGACTATTTAATTTTGGAAAGCTTATTTTCTAAATCCACACAAAGTGTAACAGTTCATATAAAAATGTTCATGTGATAATGTTTATCTTTCTTAATTTACTTTAAAAAGTCTTAAATTTTTTGTGATGTGTAAAAATGGGAGTTATATTTAAAAAAAAAGGTAAAAAGGTCAAAAGTTAGGTAAAAAATTGCCTACATAATTTATAAATGCTTAAAAAATAATTGTAAAAGAATTTTTAAATCCACCGTTTTATTTTTTCCTCCTAGTTGCACCAAAAAAAAAAAACTTTGTAAAATATGTGCCCCAAAACTTTTTACGGAATAATTGCTTCATTAATTAAAAGGTTAATTTTTCACAAGTTTGACAAAAACACTTTATTTCTAGATTTTCCTATTATAAAGGATTAAAACCCTTGTGTTGGTTTTAAAAGCCCCAATTTTTTTAAGTATAGGTAAATTAATAAGTGCCATAATAAAGGGTTAAACCTGGGTGGTTTAAGGAGGTTTATATCAAAAGTTTTTAAACCTCGTAGTTTTTGAGCTACAGGGTTTAATATTTTAAGAAAATAGTGATTTTTTTCATCATAATTTGTTATCACTCTTAGATATTTTTATGAAATTTCACACATCTTTTCATAAATTAAGAGCTTTTTTTGACGAAAGATTTTTAAATTTTTACCAGTGACGTCCGACAGGGCTTAATTGACAATTTTAAGAAAAAAATGGTATGTCACTGATCTTTTTAAAGATTGAAACTTTTTGAAACCCATTTATTTTGGAACATCACTGGTGAAAGTAAAATTTAGTTTTTGTACCAAAAAATTGTGCCAACTAAGCAATGAACGAAAAAAAATTTTTTTTGGTTTTTATTTTTTTACGCGAAAACGGTATGTCATACGAAAGTAAGTCTGGTTTCCCAAAATTTTCTTCAAAATAAATGGGGATTTAAAAAAAGTTTTGGTTTTAAAAAAAACAGTGACGTACCATTTTTTTCTTAAAAATTTTTCAGTTCAAACCCTATGGACGTCACGACGTAAAAATGATACTTAATTATAAAAGGATGTGTACAAAATTTCAAAAATATCTAAGGGGTGATAACAAATTATGATGAAAAACTCACTTTTTTTGAAATATTAACACCTGTAGCTCAAAAACTAAAGGGTTTGGAAATATTATAAACTTTCCCTTAAAAAACACCCGAGGTTCACACCCCTGTATTATCCTTTTCCCCTCACCCCCAAGTAAATTTTTCTTATATTAGCTACTCAATTAGCCATTATAAATGGTAAATAAACATTTTAACTTTGTACTATTAATTATTTTATTTTATTTGATAAACAATCCAAGTAATAATTCAATTTATCCCTTAAGAAAACTTTTTACTTACAGTTATACTAGTTAAGTTCTTTTGTTCTTTTTTAAATGCTGCCACTTTTTGATTAGGTTGTCATTTGAAAACATAATGTGCCATCTAAAATTTATTTAAAAATTAATTTTCTATTAATTTTAGTATTATTATAATTATTACTATTATTTATGTGTCAAGTGTCTAGGGTTTTAAAAAGTACAAAATAAAAAAAACTTCACAATGAATACTTTTAAGCTATAACTTTAATCAAATTTATTCAACCGAAGTATTTTTATTTTTTAAAATATCCAATTTTTGCTATAAGTCCCCAAAATTTTTTTTGACCGATCGGAAAAACCCATTTTTTGAAAAACATTTTGGGGCCAAAAGAACTTTTTTGGGCTTGACCAGAAAGTGGTTATTAAGGACCGGAAAAAAACTTTTGCCAGGCTCATTTTCACTAAACCCATTTGTTATTTTTCAGATCCATGAGTTGAAAAAAAGCCTTAAGGAGATAGCCGTTTTTATGGATGGTTGTTACAGAAACAAACTTCAGTGGATTTTTTATTTTGGACAGTCCACAAGGCTTATTTAAGTACTACCGTATTGGTGTCTTAAATTATTCTGATTGTTATAATAAATCAAATTCATTAAGGGATAAAAAATAGTTGTCGATCATTAAAATATTAAATATTTTTTTAAAAGTTTGGTCGGCATTGTGCATTACATGACCGAAAAACAAGTTTTGCAGGTCTCGCCAAGCTTCCAGGAGTCGCCTACGGCTAATAACGGTCGCCCACAAACCGCTTGACTCGACCTGCAAAAAACTACTTTCCATTTTATAAATGACTAATGGGGGAATATATATATTTTTGCTAATATGTAAGGTTTTGGCAACCAAATTTTAATTTATACTTTCTTTAATTTATATGTATTGGGAATGAGAGGTATTCTACCAAATAAATTGGAAATTTTCCCCTCAATATTTATCCTAAGGAAACGGCTAATGCTGGATTTTCTAGACTTATGGCTTAAAACCATTCAAAACTGGTTTTTTGTCATTTATTATATACCCACATACATACATAAAACTGAAGTGTAAAGAAAAATAGTGTAATAAAATTTCTTTTCGATCCATATTTTCCTTTAATATCACGAGAAAAAACTTTAAATTTACAACCACTAATCTTTTACAACCCAAAAAAGAATTGTTCTTAGAATAAAGTAAGGTTAAGAAACAAAAGCAAAGCTAATCTTCCTTTCTAAACCTGGCGTCGTTGTCAAAAAATAGTGTAGTTAATTTTTAATAATTTTAGAGATTTTCACCTAACGACTTTCTTGACCGGTTTCGATCTTATCAGATCTCATCAACAAGCTAGTCAAAGGTAAAAACCTAAAAACCAATACCTTATTAGCAATTGAAAACATGAATGGAACAGACGTCAACGCCATCTAGAGAGAGAGGAGTATGTTCGCCCTTGGTCAATAGAGGGGTTACGTTTTAATTCTTGTTGTCAAAAAATGTAACAATCTCTGTGCGGGGTACATTTAAGCAAACGGGTCAAATATGTTAATTGTGTTTACATTTCCACGAGGAAATGGAAGACGGTAAACGTAACGACTGCATTAAATAATATCATTATTATAACGTTACACCAATAACATTTTATGTTTTAAAATTTATAATCGTATCTGATACTTTATTAAAACAGTACGAATTGAATTTAAAAACCATTCTATAAAAAGGGCAACATTTTAACGTTAATATAAAAGTACATAAAAAATTCGTCCGTAAGATGTTTGTTCTGTACCGTATTAAAAATATTTACAAGGGTACGTTACAGAAACGAAAATTATCAGTAACAATTCAAGAAAACGAAACAGAATGATAAAATAAGTTTAGAATTAAACGTTATCACAGTTATTCTGAAAACGTTACAAAACGTGCTCAATATGTTTTTGTTTAGGGGGGATAGCTTTAAAAAAAATATATTTATTGTAAACCAGCCTCAAAAGAATGCTAAAAATTATTTTTGTTTCTAATTCCCCCGCTGAGAGGTAAAACCAAGAAAAAAAATGAAAACCCAGATTATTTAAAAAAATGCCGTATTAACTTATGTCGTTGATGGTTTTCTCACAAACTATGTAAAATAAGGAAACTTTTTTTTTTTGGGGTTTTTTTTTTAACCTGTCCAAATATAGGGAGGCGGGAGGAGCGAATGTACATTTGAAAAAAAAATAACTTTTTTTCGGCCCGATTTTGAAAAAACTGTTTTTTTAAAAGAGCTTTAAAAGGGGTTAAGATAAAAAATAAGTAAAATTATTTTTTTTTGTTTTATCCCTTAAAACTGATTTGTTTCAAAGTTATAAATTTTTAATTACTTCGAAAAATTTAAATACAATATTATTATAATTAAAAGCCCATTCAAAAGAGATTTTTTATCGAGAAATTTTCCGGGACATTAAAAATAACAGAAAAAACGTCAAAAATGAAAGTGCATTGTTTGTTAAACTTGATAATTTTAAATTTATTTTCGTTTATTTTCCCGCCCATTTTATTATTATTATTATGTTGTTAACAAGAAAAATTTTTAAAACATGTTTATTCTACTATCGAAGCTCGGAATAAAATAATAGGCTATGCTCGCTGTTTATTTGGGACTTAAAATGCCTCTATTGCTGCAAGACAATATGCCATAAAACATTTAGAAAGACGGCATTTTACTAACAAAAGGGGTTGACGTATGACCATCCGTTTGGAAACTGGAAATGTGCATCCTTTACAGCACAATGAAGATAAATTTGCCAGAGCCCCCTAGATAATAATAATTCAAATATATTATTCACGACCGTGTAATTATAAAATGTTATTAAATTAATGATAAACAAATAATGAGGATATTATTGATATTAATTAATATTCGTAGAATAACAAATGGGTTTTGTTGTCATGGCATTCTCGATACAACCCCCGTTGTTTATCTGACAGCTTAAAATAGGAAAGGATACCAGTAATGCAGTTTTTGGCAATAACTCGAGAATTAATTAAAATATCAAAATGCGGTTTTCACCAGTATCTTGAATTTTTATGCCCCTTTTAATGGGCTTATAATATTAATACCCCTGTATTTAAATATTTCGACAAAATTGACAAAATTTATAACTTTGACACAAATCAGTCTCAAGGGATAAAACAAAAATACAGGGTGTCCGGAAATGACGATGAAAAATTTTAAGGTACGATTCTACATAATAAGATATGAAAAAAGATCATTTAAACATAGGTCCGGAAATGCTTCCAGAGGAAGCTACAGGCCCTTGAAGATTGTGTCATAAAAGTGGTTTTTATTTAATTTATTAGGATCTACTTACAATAGAGGAATTAACTTCTACGTATAAGTTAGAGTGATTGAAGATCACTTTTTGAAAATATCAGGTGACCCGTATTGCAACCAGTAGCGTGGGAACAAAGGAGTGGTTAGTTATTTAGGGTCATATTTTTTTTCGCCGAGTGTATTTGGTCCTTTTAACTCAATTATGTTTCTTTAAATATTTTTACGTAAAAAAGGTTTCTGTGGTATAAAGTCGTATAGTCTACTGTTTTCGAGATAAACGAACTTAAAAGGACGACTGCAGTGCGTAAGTTCAGTAAACTGGCTATGTAATAAAAATAAGAAGATGCTTAAATACTATTTTAAATGTAGTTATTCTTTTTACGCAATGCCAAAAAGAAAATTTAATTTACTGATACCTACTACATTGCATTTTAAATTCAATTTTCAATTTTCAAAATTACTGTATTTACGCACTGCATCGTCCTTTAAGTCCGTTTATCTCGAAAACCGTCCACTATACGACTTTATACCAAGGAACTTTTTACGTAAAAATGTTTAAAGAAACATAATTGATTTAAAAGATAGCCAAAATACACTCGGCAAAAAATATGACCCTAAATAACTAACCACCCTTTTGTTCCCACCCCACTGGTTGCAATGAGTACCTGATATTTTCAAAAGTGACCTCCAATCACTCTAACTTATACGTAGAATTAATTCCTGTATTGTAAGTAGATCCTAATAAATTAAATAAAAACCACTTTTATTACACCATCTTCAAGGGCCTGTAGCTCCCTCTGGAGGCATTTCCGGACCTATGTTAATATGAACTTTTTTTCATATCTTTTAATGTAGAATCGTACCCTAAAATTTTTTATCGTCATTTCCGGACACAAAATAATATAACCTATATTTGATCTTAAGCCCTGGTAAAAGCTCTTTTATACGAGACCTAGTTTATCAAAATAGGTTAAGCCGAAAAAAAATCATGAATTTTTTTTCAAATGCACATTTGCTCCTCCCCCCTCTCTATATTTGACAGGTTAGGGAAAAACCCTCAAAAGAAAAAAGTTTCCTTATTTTACATAGTTTGTGACACAACATAAGTTAATATGGCATATTTTAAAATTTCAATTTTGTTCTTAGTTTTACGCCCTCTAGCGGTGGCATTAGAAACTTAAAAATAATTTTCAGCATTTTCTGGAGGCTGGTTTTACTATAAATATTTTTATCCGAAAGCTATGCGATGAGGGGTTTTCGAGATATAACCGGGAGACGACCTTATCAAGGACACCCTGAAGATATCTGTCTATTATTACTGTTGCATTACCTTAATAAAGTCTTTATGATTAAATAAGGATTATTTGTTCTGATTAAAATAAAGAAAATGATAACAAATTTTTAAAAGATATTTTAGTTCAAAATAATAATCCTCCTGATTTTATAAACAAGGGCTTTCTAAAACATTTTAGTACTCCCGTTGGTAAATTAAAGAATGAAAACTCCAATAAACTATTTCTATTTTGTAAATTTAACAAACTTCAGCAATAGGTTATTAATGATCCTAACCTTTACCGCACTCGTGAGACTTATTAAATGGCTATTTATTTCCTTTGTAGGGCCAACAATTTCAGAAACACCACTTTATATAGTAATTTGACCATTTGGTAAAGCGAAAGAAATTTAACAAATTTATGAAACAACTTACTGGGATAAACCAGTACCAGATATAAATAATTTTCAAAATGATGCAAAGTTTGTATAAACTTCCAAGGTACCTTATGATTTTGACCGGTCTATGGAAACTTCCTTTAACGGAAACCCACACTTTTCAAAAACTGTACAGTTTCTACTCAAGTTTTGTCCAGTTTATGTATATTTTTTGTAATATTTTATTGGTTACCGGAAGTATTCAACTAATAACAATAGGAGCAGATTCAAGCATTATTTATCCTGCACTGACTCTATGCCTTCATATTACCTAGCAAATTTTAAGATGATAGTTTATCTTAAAAATGATATTCCATATAAATTTTCAGACGTAATAAAACGAGAAGAACGTATAATGGCATATGAAGATAAAGAAAGTAAAAAGTCTTATTTAAATCAAGTCAAATATTTTACAACGATCTCCTTTCTTCAGTGTTTTATTAATTTTTCAGGAATTCTCGCTTTTTTGGGAAATTTAACTTTTACAAAAAAAAAAATAATATGTTTTTACCTGAAGAATCATTTTTATATGAGTTTTGGTTTCCTTTTGATAAGCAAAAACACGAGGTTTTCGTCACGTCGTATAATGTCATTATGGGTTGGGCGGGGTTATTCTTTAACTGTGCTGTACTTACAGCTACACCGGCACTAATGGTATTTGTAACATCGCAGTTTCGAATACTGCAGATACGTTTAAGGAATGTGTTTAAGTCCGATACGGATAATGAGAAATGATCATTGAAAAGCTTAAAGATTTAATAAAAGAGCATCAGTTTCTTATTCGGTAGGTATACTATAAGTAACAAAAAAGGTAAACAATTAGTATTTATAATCTTATAGAGCGAGTGTTCTAGTCAACAAGTGCAAAAACTGCTTAATTCGAGATAAAGCTCCTAATCATATAGGGGACAGGTCATTGGATTCGGAATAAGTCCGAAACTATTATTAAATAAGACATTTTTAAAAAACCTCCTTAAAGCAAAGAAAATTTCCAAAAAAAGCTAAAGTCCCGAAGTTCTATCCCCAATATTTATAATTTTAATTGAACATCAAAAGTAGGGCTCCGCGCGACCGCTACGGCATGCGCGCGCCGCACTTCAATGCGAGTACGCCACAGAATTTTTTTTTTTAATATAAAATATTAATTAAAATTTAAAAAAATATATATGGTGCATTCAATACGCTTGAATTAATAAATTCCCGTTTTAAACAAGTTTTATTTTATGTGAATTAAAAAAAAATATAATAAACAAAATAAAAAGGCTTTTTTAAAAATTTTTTAACGTGATCCTTTGATAAAAAGAAGCGAAAAATTTTTGAGCAATTATTTAAACATTTTTAAGTCTTCCTTTTTGTTAATAAACAATTTTGTTTTTTTTAAAAAAGATCTTTAAAAAATTTTTTTCAACGGGGGTTTATTAATTAATTTATAAAATTCAACATAATTTTTTTTTTTATTATTTAAAAGCTCTGGTGGTAACATTGAAATTGCCACAAGAGTCTGTGGTGCTGCAACTTTAAAAATTTTTTTTTCTATTTAAATTTTATTTTGCATGGGATCTTTAATATAACTTTTCCCGGGCCCCAGTCGAGGGCGCCAACCTCCATGGCGCCTTTTCAGGGCAATAAATCCCTCCCGCGTCAGGTATCTTTTAAAAACACCGTATGCCGTTGCATAAATTATACTTTACTTTTCTGGCAATAATTTTGGGGTTAGTTGTGGTTAGACAGACGTTCTTTTGAGCTTTTTTTTTTCTGGCTTGTTTCGGCCCCATAATTCAAATTTAAAAAACCCCTTTTTTTTAAAACCACAAGTAATTATTTTTTTTTAAATACATTCCACAATAATTCGTTGATTTCTCGACCGCAATAAAATTTAAATGACAACCCCCAGTCGTAAACCCAAAACCATAAATAATTTGCCTGACAAAAATCTATTTTTAGGCACAGCACCTTTTGGGGGACAGGTCTTGATTACCTACTATTATCAATAGTTTATATTAATATTTTTAACAAAACAACAAATATAAAAAAAAGGTATTTTATTTTATTCATGTTATTAAATAGCTAATAATTTTTTATACAAAAATACTAATCTGAATATTATAATAAAAACCAATTTTTAACTTAACCTACTCTACTTTTAAAGGCTCTGTTTCACAATCACTATCGTTTTTATCTATGACTAAACTAATTTTTAAAAGGGCCTTACGTTACTATTAATTGAAGAGCTCGGGGAAGGGGTAACAAGCCTCAATTTTGGAAATCTTGGAATTACACGAATTTATGATTGCCATAAAGGTTAAAAGCCCTCAGTCCTGTTTTTATAAATCCGTCAACATTTGGAAACCCCTTTCTTAAAAATATCTTTTGCGTTAGCCATTGTACGTGTTTTGAGAGGCAAGAAAAAAAACAAGCCACACGTAAATCAACATGGCGTCGACAAGTTTAGGGTGTTAAGCGTAGAGTGCCCCAAAAAACAGTGATAGTTCTGATAGTTCTGAACGGGACTTTATTCAGATGACATTTAAAGAATAAGGATTATGCTGAATCAAGTTACGATAGTGAAAATAGCGGGGAAAGTAAAATATTTTGGTATGTTTAAAAATCATGTGGCTTTTTTCCCTTTTTAAGCTAGACAGTCCCCAAATTTTTTTTGGTAAATTGTGGCTTATAAATTTTATTTTTTTTGCCTGTTTTTATTATTTTGCCCACTATACTGCCATATGAAATATTTCTAATAGTTCAAAAAATAAAATTTTTGTAGATATATTTCAAAAATAATATAGCCAGAATGATTGGAAATTTATCATATGGCCTTCTTTTTTAAAGTATTGTGGCTTATTCCCTTTCTTCGTCAATAAATTTTTTTTAATTTTTTGGTGGCTTGTTACCTTTTTCGCCAATAAATTTCTTCCTTTTTTTTTTTTTTCCCTTCCTTTTTTTTCGTCAAAAAATTTTTCCCTTTTATTTTATGGGAAAAAACGTACCCACGAGGTTTCATTAAAAGCCTAAAAAAAACAACTAAAGGCCAGATGGCGACATCAAAATATAGAAACCAGGAAACGAGAAAAGGCAAAGGGCAAAGGGAAATTTGGGACATTCCTATGATGACTGGAAGGGTAAAATAATTTGCCTAAATACCATGGGACCTCCGTAATTGCAAAAAAAATGCAGGACATTGCTTCTGGGAAATGAAGAGACACTTTTCCATTCTTTTAAAAATTTAGCATCATATGACAAACAAAATGCGTATTTTTTTGGCAAAAAAGGCTATACCAAAAAAGAGAAGTTACCCCAAAAAAAAAAAGACAAACTTCTTCTCGAACAGTGACTTTTTTATATTCTGTGGGTTTAAAGGTTAAAAAAAAGAAGTATGCAAGAAAGAGTTCTTGCCCTATTCATGGCCTTCAGAATTCTAAGAAACGAATATACAATATTTTCAAAAAAAAATTCGCCAGAGGTTACCATTCCAAAAAGTGACCAACGTGGGAACATAACAACCCAAAAAAAAAACCCTTACCCGGGGAAAAGATAAAAAGGGGAAAAAATATATTAAGGGGAAAATTGTATACAAGCCACTATAGTAGGCAATGTAATCCCAATGGTACCTACATTGATCATGATCTGTCTATTGCTTCTCTATATACAAAGTATTATATTTCATGGTGCCGAGAACAAGGTATTTTACCAGCTAAAGAAGATGCCTATCGACGAATTTTCTAACCGCAACTAAAAACGAAGAGGACAAACTGAGGAAAATTCAAATTAAATTAGAATTATATCAAAGAAAAGCCGAAGCTATGCAGGCTAGTCTAAAAACTGAAACAGAGCAAGCTAAGAAAGGAATCAAAAGACTTGTTATTTCTTGTGACCTTCAACAAGCTCTTCCAATACCGGATTTGACTGTGGGGAAGGCGTTTTATCTCAGAAAGGCCTGAATGTACAATCTTGGTGTACATTACTGTAACACAGGTAAAGGATTTAGGTTCATGTGGCCAGAACACATAGGAAAGCGTGGAAGCGACGAAATAGCAAGTGTCATGCTGAAAGAAAAAATTAAGCAGAAGAACTAATAATTTTTACCGGGGCAACTTGGGGGGCCCAAAACGAAACTGGACAATAATGTGTTTATGGATACAGATGATCCGCGAAAAAAAACTTAAAGCCATTGAACATCGATTTCTTGTGCCGGGGCATAACCACTTACCATTCGATAGAGATTTTGCTGCCATCGAGAAGCATAAAAAATATCTAAAACAGGTATATTCACCAGAACAATGGCATAAAGCTGTCAGAGAAGCCAAAATAAAAAATCCATTCAAAGTAATTCCAATGACACAAGGAGATTTTTATGCCTTTGGAGATATTCTAAAATACATAACTAAAAAAATATGACAGACTCAAAAGAAAATGTAAATTTCAGTAAAGTACGATGCTTTCGATTTGAGGTAGAGCATCCCAATACCAATGTTTATAAAACATCAGCTGAATGAACTATTCAGGCCAGTAAATATTGGAAAAGGGGGAATTACAACTTGCAAAATTTTTTTAACATTTTCAGAACTGCCTCTAAAATATTCTGCCTTTATCCCATTAAATCCAGAAAAGATTAAAAACCTTAAGGCATTACTGCCTTTTGTCCCTCCTATTTATTATGGATTTATGCAGAGTTAGGCGTAAAAGACGTTCAGTTGGATGCCACCTAAATATACAAAGATAATATAGAACATATCGATGGATATGAAGAAACATAGCTTTTTTAACAAATTTTGTTTCACATTTCATTGAAAGTTTATATTATGTTTTAATATAGTAAATAGAGTCTAATTTTTAAGTTAAAAAGGCAATAAGCTACATTTTTTAGCAAAATTTACTAGTTTTTTTTTGTTACCTAATAATATTTTTTCATTTTGTTTGCACATCTTGATACATTTTTGTATAAATATACTACAACCAAAGCAGTTTTGTGTAAGCTTAATAATTACGATTTCAGGATTTACTTAAAATATAAAAGTTGAATTAACTTAGAAATGAGGATAGGTGGCTTGTTACCCTTTTCCCCGAGCCCTTCAATTATGTTATAGGTTTCGACTTGGATCAGTTTCTCAAAAATTTTTCCAACTTTCTACTGGGATTTATTCACACATTTTTTTAAATTTAATTTTTAAACAAAAGTACTTAGTGTAGGGGATGTGTTTTCTCTTCTAATCAACGTCTTTAACTGGCCCCTATATATGTTCTATTGGGGTTAAAAAAACAGTTATACCGAGGGAGGCGTAAAATTTTGTGACCATTAGCACTTCCGGGGATTATCCGTATATTCCCTTTTTTAATATTGGGAATTTTTTTTTAAAACTTTTAAAAGGTCCTTTTTTTTATAGGTTTCTTCGAAATATATATTATTTTTTATCATATAGTTTTGAATTTCCACTTTTTTATTATTTGAATACGGCTCTTTATTTAGTTGGCGACTTTTCTTGACTTAGTTTCCAAACCAAACGTTGTCCATTACAATAACACTATTTTTGGGAAATTCGGAAGAGACAATTCTCAAACCAATCTTCAAAAAATTAGCATCCGTGTCTTGATGGTAATCCAAAAAAATGGGCGAATTTCTTCGCAGATAATAATAGAGCGTTCTGAATAAATCCTTTTTTTGAACCTGCATGTAAAATCGTAATTTTTTGTTCTTTGTTTGGGGGGCTTTAGTTTGACATTTGATTGTTGAATCGTTTTAAACCCTTTTTTAGGAGGTCGTAGGTTTCGTCCAAGTATATAATTAAACGATTTTCTTTCCTATATCGTCTGATAAAATTCAAAAAATTTCCCCTACGCCATACTTGTAGACTTGCGATTTTATTAGTACTTTCCGTTTGTCAATGGTACGATTTTTTAAAACCCTTCTTTTGCTATTCTCCAAAGGCTTGTCCTGCCACATGAGATGTCGGTTTCGTCTGCTGTAAGTACCTTTTCTAGCGTATCTATTTTGGGACTATTTGTTTACTGTACATGTCATAAATTTTCCTCCGATTCTTTTGGAAATTTTCCGCTGTAAATCTTTTTTTCCTTAGCTGGATGGGTTTGATCACTATATCTTTTACTGTCGTTAATGCAACTTTGATCAAAATGTTTCACTAAAAATTACACTCCGGTCATACCATTTTTTTTAAAAAGGGGACAGTAAACGTTCTTTATGATGTTTTTTTTGGGGATCAAGTTTATAAATGTATTTTCTTTGTTACACAACATAAAGTTAGTAAAATATATCGTATATTTCTCTGTCGCTCAGTATTCAAAAACATTGCTAGTATAAATACTATAAAATAATTCAAATTCTTTCCCCCCTTGTAGGTTCGTAACATGGCTAAATAGTTCAATACAAAATATTACCCTAGTGGAATTTATTCTTTGATTTTAATAAAAAGGAACTGGGGGCATTTTTTAACTTATAACGGTAAATATTGTGGTCTGGAAAAATACAAAAATAAATATTTTGCGAAATCTGAAAAAAAAGCTTTTTTCTAGCAAAATAATTTTTTTCACTAAATAATTTTAACTTTTATAATTTAATTTATAAATCAAAGTAGTATATAGTCGAAAACAATGAAACACTAAAAGGCCAAAAAAATTTTCGATTTTTTTTCCCCAGGTCGGATCGGAATGCGGTTTCTTGCATTTTCTTGCAAAAAATTTTTTGTAAAAATTCCCCTAATTTCCGGGGTGTTTCAAAAACCCGGGAAAATTTCATTGTTTCAACCAAAAATCATTTAAATAAAGGGGATTTTCTGGGGAGGAATTTTTTGGGAAAAACTACGAGGTTTTTCGGCAGATTGAAAAACCCGGAAAGAAAAAACTTCAAGGGAGGTTTTTTTATGCGCTAAAACCGGGAAATTTTATGTTGATAACGGTCTTCCCCCCCTGCACCGGGAAACCCGGCCCCCGGGGATCTGCAAGGGTTTTCCAATCCCAAATTGACGAACCGAAAATCGGGAAAGGGGGGCGTAATGGCATCGATGTCAAGATAAAGTTCCATGGCATCCAGGGGGGAAAGGGTTCCGGGGCCCGGGGGCAAAAGTCGTTATTAACATAAAAATTTTTATTCAGCCCCCAAAAAAACCCCCCCCCAAATTTTTTGGGTTTGTCTTTTTCGATCATGTC
>JAHBCN010006345.1:0-49886 GCA_019359885.1 Listronotus oregonensis | reverse complement strand
AAAATGCCTAAAAATTTAAATATAATCAACAATATGTATTATTTTTAACCAGGCATTTTTAAAATACATATTACCTAAAACAATACAATATTAAAGACTTTGTGTTAATGAATTTCCACACATTTTTACTCAAACATTCCACCAATTCAGGTAAACCAGAGTCAATATTATGAAAAAATTAAAAATATATATTACATCCGAAATTGGTGTTTCAATGTTACTTAGACCGGTAAAAAAAGTTTGGGCCGTCTTTAGCTGTTATGTAATATAGATCTATGCATGGTAGTCTTTTTGCTTAAATAAGTTTTTCTACCAGCTTTAGTAGAGTAAATTTAATATTAGAAAATCAAATAAAATATATTACATACGAATCTGGTGTTTCTATGTAACTAAAATTGGTAAAAAAAGTTTGAACCATCCTTAACGCCTAGGTTTTATAGGGTATAGATCTATGGTAGACTTACTGCAGAAATAAAATTTTCTACCAGTTTTAGTAAAGTAAAGTCAATACTCTAAAGTAATGTAAGATATATTACATCCGAAACTGATGCTTCTATGTAACTAAAATTGGTAGAAAAAAAAATTGGACCGTCCTTAAAGCTTAAATGTTATTAAGTATACGTAAACCCTTGGTAGACTTATTGGTGAAATAAATTTTTCTACCAGTTTTAGTACAGTAAACTTAGTATTCGAAAGTAACATAAGATATATTACATCCAAAACTGATGCTTCTATGTAAATAAAATTGGTAAAAAAAGTTTGAGCCATCCTTAAAGGTTAAATGTTATAAAGTAGACCTAGAGCCTTGGTAGACTTATCGCTGAAATAATTTTTTTTACCAGTTTTAGTAAAGTAAACCCTATATTCGAAAGTAATATAAGATATATTACATTCGAAACTAGTGTTTTTATGTCAATTTTACCATAAAGGCAGCTTTTTCATTGTTTCCTCATTAATATTTTTTTTTTATAAACGTCAATAATTATTGGTGTAAAATTTTCCTACCAAATACCATTCGAAATTAAATTATGTGAGGAAATTCCTTTTTGCTTACGAATATTTTGAAAAAATTATCCCTCGCCTTCGGCTCGGAATAATTTTTAAAATATTTGTAAGCTCTAAAAAATTTCCGGAAATAATTTAACTTTTAATGGTATTACTAGGGAATATCTTTAAATTTGAAGTTAGTCAATTTACCTGTTAACATGCTGTTCGGATGATTTATACGACGCACAAATTGTTATAGGTTATACAATTTTTATAGCAAATAAATATTAAAAAACAAATTTAAATATCGCCCACACTACTTCTAGCACATGTAGAATATATAATTTGCCAATAAATATTTTTTTAAATTCCTGACTATACACATATTGCCTTTGATACAAAGAAAGTCAAACAGCTGTTGTCCAATTCAAAGCTTTTCTAACAACTTTTAAATAAAAACGGAATGTAAGAGATTCTTTTCTGACAAACGGAGAATTCTGAAAACTCAGGTGAATAGCCAACCTGGGACAATTTATTGTCATTGATAAAACATTGGGCGCACAATTTTTGGATACCTTACAAAAGTGATAGCTAGTGGGTGGAATGTTTAATTTAAAAATCAAACCATTTTTAATTTTAATATTGGAAGTTTTAAAGATATAAAAAAGTCAAGTCCTGCCCAACAATAATATGCCTTTATTATTTCAAATAAACATTCTAAACAAAAAAAGGTTAAACGTTTAAGAAGATGGCATCTACAATAGGTACTTAGAATTTAGGATTCATACAGGCCTTTGAGACCTATTCTGAAGAGAAAAATATATCTTTGAAAAAGAATTTAATAAAAAAAAATAAATAACTTTTTTCTATACAACTTATCCACCACCAATTCTACCCTTGATTCTTCTGTTAATCTGCCTTCTTTAACAATTGATTTTGTTTCTGATAAATATCTTGCTTGCTTTTCTTAGTGCCAAAAAATCCTTTAAGCTGTATTACATAAGACAATCGTTTTAAAAAACTGTCCCCCTGGAGATGCATCTATCCTAACTTGACTGCTTTAGATTTATTATGACACTGAAGTATCTGGAATGGCTGAAAAGTCGCAGACTTGCGGTTTTTTTTTAAAAACATTCACAGCATGTCTTTCATTTGTTTCGAATAACTTAAACAAGTCTTCTGAGTTTCTTTGGTAATCTCAGATCGTTACTTGAGTTATCTAAAGTGTCAAGGTAAGGTACACAAATTATTAACCACCAATTCTACCCATGATTGTCCTGTTAAATTGCCATCTTCAAAAATTGCTTTTGTTTCTTATAAATATCTTGCTTGCTCTTCTTAGTATCAATAATTTTTTTCAGCTGTATTACATAAGATCAATCGTTTTAAAAAACTGTTTTCCTGGAGATGCATCTATCCTAACTTGCCTTCTTAAGATTTTTTATGACACTGGAGTATCTAGAATAACTGAAGATTCGCAGGCTTGCGGATTTTTACAAAAAACATTCACAACAGGTCTTTTATTTGTTTCAAATAACTAAAACAAGTCTCCCGAGTTTCTTAGATAATCCCAAAGTAGCGATACTTTAGATACCTAAGGTATTTGACCAGGTCCGGCATAACGCGCCTCTAACAGACTTTTTTTTTACTTTTTAAATACCTTTTTAATTAAGAGGTATATTAAAGATCTCCACTCTTTTAGCTTTCACCAAATCAGTGGGGGGTACATAACAACTACACTGGTACCAACTTTATTTTTTCTTTACATCAACAATCTTCTATGATTCCATTTAAAGTTTTGCTGTCGTTAGTACCCTTCACTATAATATTTATTTTCTTAACCCAGTGTATTAGTCAGATTTGAAAAACAAACGTAAGATAATCCAGATATTTGTTTAACAGATCCTTTACTTAATATTGGGTTGGAATATTTAAAAGCCAGTTCAGTTTAAAGCCTTAGAAAGACAAACATGTTTGCTGTTGACATGCTGCCTACCTATAAATGACTATAATCTAAAACAAAAAAAGCTATAACTGGTACAAATTGGATATATTCATAGCCATGGCAGCTTAAAAAAAATGCGAATTCTTTTTTCAAACTAAAAAGTATCTTTCACTTTTTAATCTGTATTCTCTGTAGGTATTTTTTTAATCTGGGCTTTTTCGCCTTACATACTATGTGTTTTGGCCACGGATCTAAATAGTTTACTCCAATATGTAAAATCCCTAAACACATATGTGTAGGTATTTAAATCAAATTTTTAATGGGTCTTTGTAAAGTAGTAATACTTTGCTTAAGCACGTAGACATACGCAAACATATTGGCGGTAATTTCTATACCACGACCCAATCTTAAAAAAATGTATGTCATATTACGGAAGATAATGTCTTAACGATTTGTCAATAAAAGGGTCATCACTCTTTCCCGCATTGGGGAACCACGTACTAAATATTAAAGCGTCTAAATGCAGCATCATTTGTTGCGAGAAATTTTCCCATTGTAAGGGCAACATATACTACAAAAATTAAATTTAAATGTTCTGTTTTCTTCCTAAAAATATACCTAAAGTTATTGTTATAAGCCAAGCTTTCCGAATGATCAGCAAAGTTATGGAGAGCTGGGCACAGTTAGTAACGGACGAGTGACCGCCAGTGTGCACTGTGTTTTATTAGGTGTGGTTTTTAATCCACGTTAATCGGGTTCGCTACTTGTAAATCCTTAAAAATTGGTTAAACATAAATATAGACACGTTTTTTACAGTAAGTGGTATATTCAACATCTAGTTAAAATCTCATTAAAACGATATAATTGCTACATTTTAAAATTAAAACAATGGTACTTAATAAAGAGAAAACAAAAAATCATACTTAATTTACCAGCAAAAAAAACCAGACACCATATCTGGCGCCCGAAATATCAAAACTAAAATAAAAATGCTGTCTTATTTCAACCGGAATTTTCAAGTAAATCTAATAAAAACACCATCCGGTGTTGTTTTATTTATGTCCACTGCATTGAGCAGCTCAACGAAAATAGCACAGTACGAAGCCCTCGTGTTACAAATATTAAATTCCCATCACGAACTTCAGGTAAATGGCCAATATGTGACTATTCTTCGCTACTGGTGGTAGGTTGAGTGCACAAGGGATTCAAGTGCTCTATGGACTTGCTTAGCTTAATATTGTGGGCGTTATAGTCGGAGAGCTAGCAACCACCTTTACTAACCTGTTAGTTAGTTAGCTTAATAATAGTTAAATAAGAAAATCAATATCTAGCAGGGTTGACGCGGTTGTAAAAGGTTTTATTAGGCCTGGAACTTTTCATTTTTGTTTTCTAAAACATATATCATTTTAATACATTATTTTTAATCACGGAAAAAACTACAATTGCTAACATTTTAAACTAATTTTAAATTATTGCCAAGTACGTGTACTAAATCGTGGTAGAAATTCAAGTTGCTAGAGATAAGAGTTTCGGAAATATACATTTTTAAATAATCTATTACAAGTGTCTAGTTTTGTGGTAAATATTTATCTTATTTGTAAAAAATGTCAAGTAATATTGCACAGTTTATAGGCCTTTTAAGGGTATGCTAAGAGTAAGCGCGTCCGCCATTTTAAAAAAGGGCAATATGAAAGTTTTGGGCACTTTTTATAAATATGGCTGCGCAACAAGCATTATCACCTTTAATATCAGTACAACTAAATGAAAAATTAATTGATGGCGCTGTATTAGTGCATCCTACTGTAGAAGCCCACAATTATGATCAGTAACGACGATGGTTAAAGTGCCATGGCCGTTACCGGAGGTAAGGATAATAATAATTTAGATGTCAAGTGGAACTGTATTCTAATTGTCATGGTAATAAGTAAAAATAATTACAAAAAAAAAAAATTCTTATTTCTATGTGTTTTAGGGTCAAAAACTAGTAACTTTCACCTACAACAAAATTTATTACTCAAGGTTATAGCGCGAACTATTATATTTATAATTAATAAAATTTATTATCTTATCACTTAGATAACTGATGGGGTCTGTATATTCAATTGTCGGACCACATTCTCCTTTAACATAAGTGACCAAATATATGTATATTTCGTTACTAACATTATTAATTCCTTGAAATTGACCATCACCTCGTCCACACCGCTTCACCCACAAATGGCATTTAGCATATTTGGGACAAATTTTTAAGTGCATGGCTCACTTATTTTAAGGAGTTTTTGGCAATATTCAAAACAAGGCTTTAAAAACCGAAAAAATAATATAATTTTTCTGAAAGGATTAACTACGCGTATACTGAGGCATACTCCATAACAACACCAACGTTTTTGTCCCTTTCCCTATAGATAGTATTATATATTTTAATTAAAATATTTGTTTTTTTTTTCATTATGTATGCACAATAATTTAAATTAAACTCTTCATAAAAAAATAATAATTATTACTTGTTTTATTGGTAATTTTTTATAAACATATTCACTGCTCATACATTTGTAAATAAATTGCCCGAAAAATACGGCGGACGTTGGGGCATGCGCACAAAATTTTAACTATTACATGAGCTATTAGACCGTTTAATTTTGTTTTAAAAGCTTAACTACATTTTTTTTCTACGGCAATTAGAAAACGGTAGTAAATACGTTTAAAAAAAAGAACATGCTATAGACATGATACGAGCAAAAGGTTAATGTTTTGATCACGTTCCGTAATGTCCTTCACTCCCCTCACCCCGAGTGGTCTTTTTAGCGATATTTTGTATTTAAATTGGGTATAGTTTTGTATAAAATATAGTATTGTATAAAGTATAGAAATATTAGCACTATTGACGTAACATTTTCAAGTTTTCATGGATGTGCAATTTTAATATAAAATTGTAAAAGTTTTTCTGAATTTTTGTTATAAATAGGGCAAACATTTTACATCAAATTTAACACTTGTAAAGTTAAACTCTTAAATTTATAAATAAAAATTTTATTGTATCAATTTATAATTTTATCCCGACATAATACAAAATAGTTGGCATCAAGCTAGAATTATTTTAAAATATTAGCAATAATAGTTTTTCCGTAATAAAACATAATGTGGAAATATGTTCTATTTAAAAAAAAAAAAAAAATTGAAAAGTTTCAAGCCTGTTAAAACAGTTTTGTACCTCGTTGACCCTGCCAGACAATTTATTTGAAGGGATAGAAAAAAATTGACCAAGGTGTCCGGAGCTCAAATTTAATGAGAAAACTACTGGCGCTAACAAAATTTTTGCTATCTCTTATCATTTGGCCACTAGAGGGCGTTTCTCGAATTTCGTCGATTTTTTAAATGCCCCTACTTTCTTATTAATAAAGATAATTAATTTTGATAAAAACTTTCTTAAGGCACTTTTTTCGTAGAATTCATTGGGATAGGCAGATTTTTACAGGGCGTTTAGCTTTTCGTGCACCACCTCAAAATCATTTTTTTTATATGGACCACCCTATATATTATAAGATTTTTAAAAAGCTGGTAAAATTTCCTAAATTTTGATGTATCACTTGTTATGTTTATCTTAAAAACCATTAGCAGTATTACGATTTAAAAATTAAAATAATCTGCCTACAGAAATCAACATTGCCATGACTAATAAAATGACATAGGATGCTAACATGTTATGATTAAAACAGCAGATCTAAAGTTTTATGATAATATTACTCATAGTTAATATATTAAATTAATAATTATCTAAAATACAAACGACAACAACATTAAACCAACAATATTAAAAAAAAAAAAATAACTCTACCTAATCCCAATATAAAATTTTATGGAATTTAATTAACGATAATAAATAAACAAAAATAAAATAAAATTATGTTAACAAATGTTCATTTTCCATCCAATTTTCACCAAACTGAACATTAAGGTAATCGTTTATGGTCCTTGTAAAATGCGCAGGGGCACCATCATGCTGGAAGAAGACTCTGGGTATCAGATTTGTGGAAATATCTTCCAAGAATGGTTCAACCTGGTCCCTTAAAATATCCAAATATTGCTAGGATTCAGCGGTTCATCATAAATGTAGGGTCCAATGAATTGTCCTCTAAAAATTCCCACCCACACATTGAAGCTAAATCTTCCTTGTTGTCTGTTTTGGACAGTCGCATGGGGATTTTCTTGGGACCAAGTGTAATCATTAAACCGGTTAAATATGCCCGCACTACTAATCGAAGCCTCGTCAGACCAAATACAATTTTATTTTATTTAAAAACCACACCACAAAAACGCGTTCTTTGATCAAAATCCGCAGGGAGAAGATGATGGATTTTGCGGGTTTGATAAGGCTTAAATTTGTTTTTTTTCAGAATCCTGTGATTTTTACTTCTGGATATGCCAGTTTCTGCTTCAAGTTTTCTTGTGGAAGTTGTACCATTATTTTCATATAAAGTGCCCAATACGGTTAGAGTTTTTACTTCATTTTCGTTTTGAATTTCTTGATTTTGAGTATACTTTGCTTTGGGTTTGTTAAAAGAGCCAGAATTTTGAAGATTATGGACAAGTCTAGCAAATACATCCCTGGATGGTTGCTGCCGTTCGGGATATCTTTGAAAATACAAGTTTCTTGCCGCCTGAGCATTTTTGTTGCTTTCTATGTAACATTCAAGCATGTTGAACTTTTCAAAATTTTCATACATTCTTAACACTTTTCAAAAACCTTATTTAAATTACTTTTTTTCTACTAAAAATACCAAAATATTTAACAATATCAAGTACCACTGTCAATTCTCAACTATTCAGAAGCTGTTAAAATATTAAAACATCATATGCACGGCCTACTGGTTTTTTACGTAGCAACTTTAAATATGTGGCTTTAATCATAACATGTTAGCATCCTATGTCATTTTATTAGTCATGGCAATGTTGATTTCTGTAGGCACATTATTTTAATTTTTAAATCGTAATACTGCTAATGGTTTTTAAGATAAACATAACAAGTGATACATCAAAATTTAGTTAATTTTTACCAGCTTTTCAAAAATCTTATAATATATAGGGTGGTCCATATAAAAAAATTGATTTTGGGGTGGTGCACGAAAATCTAAACGCCCTGTAAAAAATCTGCCTATCGCAATGAATTCTACGAAAAAAGTGCCTCAAAAGTTTTTATCAAAATTAATTATCTTTATTAATAAGAAAGTTATGGGGCATTTAAAAAATCAACGAAATTCGAGAAACGCCCTCTAGTGGCCAAACGATAAGAGATAGCAAAGTTTTGTTAGCGCCAGTAGTTTTCTCATTAAATTTGAGCTCCAGACACCTTGGTTAATTTTTTTCTATCCCTTCAAATAAGGGTTGTTCCCATAAGAACGCGTCCAATTTGGGACACCCTGTACATTGGAGGTTAGTTAAGGTAGGTGTCAGCTCTTCGACTACATGACTTGCTTTGCTCAATATTGCGGGCGTAATACGCAAGTACAAAATAACTTAAATTGGTTTTCATGACTTACCTATTATATAAAGATTATAGGTTTACAATAGATTCTACAGTTAACTTATGGGTTTGATGCTAAAACAGTATAAATTTATTTATTTGGCTAAAATTTTAGATAAGAGATATTGATATATTAGAAAAATAATATCATGCTATTTTTCAGCTTTTTTTTGACCATGTGTGTATGGAAAAAGTGAGATATGTTAAAAATATGTTATGTATTTTAAAAAATAATAACCATTACCTAATTTTTTTAAAAGATTTTGCCATTTCTGGAAGCTATTTTAATTAAAAAGCTCTCCAGAAATGGCTACATGTTTTAAAAGGAAACTTTAATTATTGTTTTATTTACATTACCTTTTCTTTTTTTACATTTTCAAACTAATGCTGCTTTTTCCATGCAGTCGCCAATTGTACAGAAAGTTTTTAAAACCAATTTAAATATTTAAACGACACTTAACCTAAAAAAACAAATATTAAAGTATATACTAGTTACTGCTTCGAAATTAAAAAGTTAATTGGTATTCCATATGGAAATGTGTTTTCTTTTCACATAGATAGGGTTGAAATTTAGTATTAAAATTTATTAGCTCCCAGTCAATTTGCTTTCATAATTGATTTTACCACTTTATAGAAACTCTCCAAAATCTCAAAACAATTTATAGCTGTTTAGTTTTTCAGCTATTTGCGTAAATCTTATGAAATTTATTATAAACTATTTTTGTCGCCGATCATCATTTGCCTATGCCTATAACTAAACTATACATAATCTTTCACTTATATCTTTTAGTAATGCATAAATTTTTATTAATAGAATACAACTAAAATAGTTATTTACCTAACAAGTGCGGAAAGTAATACTTTTTCGCACGCAATGGCAGTTACACAGAACGACGCGAAGCGGAGTTTGGATAAGCCGTCAAGGGTGGAAAAGACACTTTCCGCCCACGTGTTAGGTACAACATTTTTTTCTACGAGTGTGTGGAAAAAGTCAAACTAAACAACCATTAGATAATATTTATTTTTACATTACTACTTATTATTATTAACAACATTAATCGTAAAAAAAAACAGTTGGTAGCATTTTGCAAATGAATCGCAGAGGCAAGTTGTTGTGGGTAAGTTGCGGAGTTGGAGATTGCCGTTGAGGTGCAATTGAACCGGTCGTCGTTACAGGTAACAGAGACACATTGTTGCTTGCTAGAAGACAGTACAATGGGCCTTGAGTGCGTTTTGCTGTGTTCAAAGGTAGATGAATTTTGGGATAATATTTTATTTGATAAGTCCTTCTTGAAACTTGTAGAGCTTTCTAGGTAGCCTTCTGCAACAGATGATGACTTCCAACATCCAAGTCTTTAATATTCGTTATGCCTTCACCAGAATTAGCTAACATTGTAGCTGAGGAACGGCGAAAGCCATGTCCCGTGTAAAGTTCTGGGTTTGGAAGACGTAAATAGGCAGCTATTTCAGAGGGCATCTTGCCAAAAGTATTTATTCCTATGCACTGGACAGTACAAGTCAATATTTTGTAATTAACAAAAAATCTTCTGTGTGGTGTTTCGGGCTTTCGTAAACTGGAATACTTTCTATACAAAGCTAGATATTTTCCATTTTCAATTTCCTCGGAAATGACAAAACTTCGGCTAGAATGGTTTTTGGAGTCTGGAATATTTACAATTAAAAGATTCCCCTTATCGTCAATATCATCAATGCTAATTTTCATCAATTCTTCTCGACGACTCGCACCAGCTAGTCCGAAAATTGTAGCTACCTTCATCGCTAGATAGACATCATTTGGAGCATCATTAATAAATTTTGCTATTTCATCTTTCGAGAAAATTTTGGCCTTCTTGGATCTAAATCCCACATTTTGTTTCTTCAAAAATGATGTAACTTTAAAATATTTGCTTAAATCCATGTTCTTTTCGATCTTAATGACACTTTTTAACATGGAATACCTTGATCATAAGGTTTTTTATAGTTTATTTTGATTTCCAAATATGTTAAAAATTATGTTTCTTTTAACTTGATCATAAGGTATTGGGTTTACATGTTTTAGCAAGTTCCGCGAAATATGCCATAAAAACTTCTTCTTTTATACTTTTGATTTTTCTCGCCACACCAGCTTGTAAATGCCGTATATTCTTTCTCGTACCTGTGCCTTGACTTGGACGGCAACAAATCAAAATTTGCTATTTCGGCTGCTTTGAGAATGGATTCAGGTAATTCCTCGTCATAAGACTTCATGGGAAACGTTTTTTATTCAAAATCGACGATACTGATCAGAATGTACTAAAGACACTTTTAATTATCGATGACTTTTAATGACTTTGATCTTTTATAATATGGACACCGGCACCGGTCAAGACTAAAAATCTGACAAGCATGTTTAATATATACCAGGATGTTTGAAACAATGTTTTTAAAACAATATTAATTTTTAGTGAATATTTCGTTGATTTTACACCTAATTTGTACAAATAAAAAAATACTTTGCCAATAATAGAATTATACTAAGTCAAACTTCAGAATTAAAAACATTTTAAGTACCTGTTTAAGTGGGAAATTTGCAAGGGTTTACTTTTTTGCACTAGTACGGAAAAGTGATTATTTTTCGCACTAGTGCGGAAAAGTAACACTTTCCGAACTAAATTGCGTGCGGAAAAGTGCTGCTTTTCACACGCTAGTAAAAAAATAAACAAAACAAACCTGAAGGGTATCATAACCTTGTTATTTTAATAACCACCCTTAGAGCATTTGTTAAAGAGGTTGCTGAAAATATTGGGAGATTCAGACGGACGCTAAAGAAAATTGACATGAGAAGCTTTCCAATAGTCTAATGTCACATACACAGTGCGGATCTAGGATTTTTAAAATTTTCATTTAAAAGGTGAGACATGGGAGACCAACTATATACCAGTTCCTATTGGCCTTAAGAAAAACACTTTAGTAAAGAAATGTTATTTTGGAAGCAAAAAAAGAACAAAATCTTCAATTTGTATTTTTTTATGAATTTGTTTAAATTTTATTGTTAAAACCCAAAACTACGCAAACATATCTGCATTTTTCATGAAATTGGGAGCTTATCAAATACTTGTTTAAAACAATAGTCGAATAAAAAAATACCAACTGGCTATGGTCTTTAGAAAAACCATGATAATTTTGCAAAATCTGGCATTTACCTATAAGATTTGATCAAATATGTAAAAAGAATACAAATAAGGATTTGCATTTAAAACTTTTCCACTGCGGAAGAACTCAAAAAAGAACTTTTTTTGCAAATTCCTAAATAAAAAATTTTCTTTTCCAAAGTCTTTATCCTGAAGTCAAAAGCATCTGGTATATATTTGGTGTGGGTCCAATGCCTCACTTTTTAGATAACACAATTTAAAATCCTAGAGCCCAAACAGCAGTGTAAACCAATAAACTTTATGCAAAGCTATGGATCAAGCCGCAAAAAATACTTAACAAATTATCTAAGTTTACCTAACGGCATAATGTATCCTGGACATGTTTTTCTGGAAAAAGATCCGGAAATAAACAATATTGACGGAAGAATCTTGTAAAGGCCCCACCTCATTTTGCAGTTAAAAAACACATATTAAATTACACTTTTTTAAACTGTTAAAAACAACACACAAAAATGAAATGTAGATTTTTTTTAGGTAACAATTGCATATACGGTTTTCTGCTATTTTTGGATTTTATGAATCTTTTTTAATAAAATTACATTTAAGTATCCTTTGGGATAGCAAATATACTACCGGAGAAGAGAAATTGTGTTTAATTTTTGTTTTTTCAACCAAATAAACTTACTAACAGAAACAGAAATCTATTGACAAAATACGCAGAAAATCGGGAAAAACAACTTTTAATTTAAATTTTAAAAAATATAGGTTAGAAATAAATTTAATATCTGCTAACACATTCTTTCTACATTGTCAAATTCAAAATAAGTATCAACAGTGTTGCCGGACTTAATAATTTTCGGCCATCAAATTTTGATATTCTGGTTCTGTCTAAAATATAATTGGGATAAATAAAAAGCTGCTTTGCTTACCAAAACTAACCATTACCGACTAGGGGCTCTTGAATTTGTCTAAACAGTTGGTCATGGTTAATTTTGGTTAGTTAAAGCGGCTTTTTATTTTTCCCAATTATATTTCAGACGTGAAATGCGAGAACGTATTCGAAAAGACCCTGATTTGGCAACACTGCACGCTGACGTTCCTTGTCATAATGGGGAGTTTTCGCATTATATGGAGAAAATCAATGGTAATTTTAAATTTTCAAATTAAAATAAAAATATTAAAACACATAATTTCTCTTCTCCGGTAGTATATTTGCAATCCCTAAGGACACTGGAATATGACTATATAAAAATTTTACCATATAATCCAAAAATAGAAGAAAACCGTATATGCAATAATTACCTTTTTTAATTTATCAATTAATTTTTTAAAGTTTTTTTTTTATTTAAGCAAATTTCTAAAGTTTAGGATAAACGATATGCCAATACAGACATTGTCAATTCGTGACATAAGTATAACAGTTTAAAAAAGGTGTAAAATATCTAAAATACACCTGTTGTTATTATATTTATGGCCTCTGCATTAGGTTATCCAATAAAAATAGAAACCTACTAGACGGTTGCAGAGAAATATCGAAGTCTGATCACGATTCTCAGGTAAATAGGGAATCTGCGACGATTTTCCGTTTCCAAGTGTACGTTCAGTCCACGAGGAATTTGTGCTATCGACACAAAACCTACACAATATAGTTTGCTTGATATTCCTTTCGAGATTTAGTTTAAAATTAGATTTTTTTTCATTTTAACTGAGGAATTAGGGTAGACTTAATTTATACTTTAAAAGAGATTTTTAAAACTGGTACTTATTTTTCTTAATTTAGCGCTTAAATATTTATTTTTAGTTAAAATAAACAAGTCATATTTTTTTTAATATTCTACCATAAAAAAAGGTAACACAGAGACTAATCTACATGGCGAATAGTTAAAAGACTTTGAAAAATATGAGCGATAGCTTATTCGACACGAAATTTAAATCTGAAAAAGGCGTTTTGAGGATTTTTTCTGCCATTAAAAATTGGCATTATGATTAACAAAAAACTAATTAAAAAAAACCATTTTGATTTTTGATGATAACTTAAAAACCATAGGAGATAGCGGAAATTGCAAAAAAGATCTTTAAAGAGAAGGAAATTTTCTGGCTTTTTTTATTTCTTCTTCTGTTATTAACAATTGTAATTTCTATTAAAAAATCCTTAAAACGCCTTTTTCAGATTAGCATTTCGCGTCAAATGAGCTATAACTCACATCTTTTTGAAGCCTCCTAACTATTTTTCTCAGGAAACACACTTTTCGACTAGACTAAAGTGGGCATTATTTTTAGAACTATTAAAAAATAGGAATATAAAAAAAACTTATAAAAAATGCCTTTAAAATGCGCCCTTAGCTATCTAGATCCCATCGAAGAATGGACAAATCACGTTTTGCTTAATATCTGTGAAAGCATTAAAAGCCAGGTAGCGAAATTTGGTAAGGGTGTTTATTTTCTAACCTTGAACTTAGTTGATTTTCCAAATTAAGTAAATTTCTTTAAGGTCATTACATACAGGGTGTGCACTTGGAATATTACGCCCCAAATTTATTGTTTGTGGAATTTTAGTACTTCTGTCACTAAATAATAAAATCTCAATTATTTCTCCACAATGGGGTATTTTTAGTTGATCTTTTTAATTTTACCCATTTTAGATTTTTTTTTTTTTTAATTAAATTTAATGGCAATAGGCTGATCAGCCATTCAGCCAGTCACAAAGTGTTACTTAAAAAAAGGAGTTTTGTATTTTATTTTTCTAATTATTTATCATACTAATAATAATAAAGGGTAAATACAAGCTAAAACTATCACATATATGACATGGACACACACTTCACGCCACTGGGGTCGATCAGGGCGACTTTTTGTTTTAAACACACAAAGAAGACCACTTAAAAAGGAGTAACATAAGGATAAAAAATGGGTAAGATTATCCTACTGCCAACTATTAAAAAGTATTAATTCAACATAAAAGTAATTTATAGTTTTAAGTTTATTCTGTTCAAAAAGGAAATCAATGCATTATTTACCTTTGTACTCTCTAGGGCTAAAAGATTAAGAATGTTAAAAGGACAAACAGCTTTACACTCTTTGATTAAAACACTAAATAGCTTGTTGGTCTCGGCTATGTATTTATTACAATGAAAGAATATATGATCTAGATCACACCTAACATTACAAGTTTCACATTGATCTGAAGGTAATATTTTGATTTTACACAGATGAGCAGGATAACAAGCATGTCCCAGTTTCATGCGTATAATTGTTGTTATGTATTTTCTAGGGACAGTTAGATTTTTATGCCAGTATTTATGTGGAATTTCAGTTACAAGCTGAGTATATCTTGTGGGTTTATTTTTGCTATATTCCTTCCATCTTATGTTCCATTTATTGGCAATATTTGTTTTTGCATTATTATATCCGTCATTTAAGCTGAGCGTGTAATTAGCTGCTGTACCATTACTAATGCTATCCTTTGCGATTAAGTCTACTAGCTCATTATACTTTAGTCCTGTATGTGCTTTGACCCATATGAAAAAGACTTGTTTTCTACGCAATGTTATTCGGCGCAGCAATTTTCTTATTTTCCATAATATTGGATTGTCTTTATAGTTCCAAGATTTATTGTTCTGCAAGGCTTTAAGCACGGACATAGAGTCGAACAGTATAACAAAGTGTTGATAATTAGAGTCGACTATAAATTTAAGAGCTTCGCAAATTGCTATGGCTTCACATGTGAAAATGCTAAGGTTATTGTTTATTTTAAATTTAAGTTCGATATTAAGTTTTGTGATATACACTCCAGCTCCACTACCATTTTAATTTTTTGAGGCATCTGTATATATATGAATATAATCATTAAATTGAGAAATTTCAGATTTTAAAATAGCAGCATTTAGAGCATTGTTGTCGGTAAAGTGTGGAAATATAACATTGATGTCTTGAAAAGAGCTATGGTACTCATAATCGGTGGGGTTAAAGGGTTCAACGAGATTAAGGATGACATTAAAATTTCTGAAAACTTCGCAGAGAATTAATTTTTATGTAGCCAATATTTGTTAGTTAGATCATATGTATTTAATTTTGATATATTGGTAAGTAATTCGGTTTTAAAAAAGGCTTGTTTAAGTAAAAACTTAATGCTTAATGCCTCCCTGCGTAAACACAGAGGAGGTTCTAGAGGTTCAACTAAGAGAGGATATCATAGCTCCCAAACAGACTCTAAGAGCTTTGCTTTGTATACGATCAAGTTTTGTTAAATAGGTTTTACAAGTAGAGCCATATAAAAAGCTTCCATAATCTAGTACTGACCTAATATACGATTTATAAAAAATTAAAGATGTATGTACGTCACATCCCCACCAAGTTTTTGAGACAGATCGTAGGAAATTAATGCCTTTATCACATTTTACTGCAAGTTGACTGATATGTTGTTTCCAAGTAAGTTTTTATCCAGAACAATACCTAAGTACTTAACCTCTTTTAGCAGGTATAATTTTATTTTGTAAATTAATGTGATTTATATTGGGAGTGTTGTGTCGAGTAAAGATAAAGTAGATGGATTTTTCAGAAGAAATTTCAAAACCATTTTTAATGGACCATTTTAAAATTTTATAAAAAGCTTCAGACAATAGTGCCACAATGTTTTCATATTTTTATTTTGTGTATAAATACAGAAATCATCGGCATACTGCACTATTTTAAAACCAGTTAGTTTATGGTTTCCGCTGTGTAAAGATTAAATAAATGGACTAAGAACTGACCCTTGGGGTAAACCAGAGTAAAGATATCTTGGACCAACCTTGACATAAATGACATTGACAATGAATTAAAAAAAATTATCATGTCTTCATCAAAAATAAATTTACGAAATTCCGAATACAATACCTTTTTATCCATCAAAAAAAACATGTTTTTTAAATTGAAAGCTTACTGATATTCAGTTGGACTCTGTTTTTGTTATTTGGGGCATATGGGCAATATGATTGATGCAACTAAGACAAATACCCGTAAAGATCTTCTTTAGAGAATCACCGTAGCGGGATAAGAAATAGGACGAATTTTTTTTGATGTTCTTTGGGCATCTAAAAGTATAAGCCATTGAGCTAGAATGTGTATGAGGGGAAACGGAGGTTTATTTGAAGATCTTATAAACGACTTAATAATTTTTAATAACTTTTAAAGGAAATAATGGGTTTTTTATTGCAAATAAAACGTGTTAGAAATGTTTTAGGCTATGTTTTATAATAAAATTAAATAACAAAGAAAAATTGTTAATCTTATAGATAAAATAAAATAAATAAATGATTAAAGTTGTTCTATTCTAATCATTGACATAATATTTTTAAATGATTTTTAAACAATCTTTATAAAAAGATCGACAAACAATATATTTTTGAGCAAAATTATTAAAGCCTTGCAACTTGCTACATAAAAGTCATAAAAAAATCGGTCATAATCGGCAAAATTTACTGCAAACATGACAAACAAAAAAGATACAAGTCAGTCCAAAGCCAACTAATAATACATTTTTAATTGGATTTTCGATATTTATTTTGGGTGGACAAAATGATAATTTTTTAAATGATTTTACTGGATAAGAGTTAAAATATAAAGTTTGACCAAAAATACCATTTTGGTGAAGAAATGACAGAGTTCTATTCTTTTATGCAAAAGTTCTAAGATTCCCCAAACAAAATATTTAGGAAGTAATATACCAAGCACGTACTCTATATGTAAAGTCCCTAAAAAAATTACTTATTTGGAAAATAAGATACGTGCAAGGTTGAAAAATAAACTACATTACCAAATTTGGCTAGCCTATCTCAAACGGTTCTAGATATATTTCGCAAAACTTGACTTTGGGGCCCATCCTTCGGAGAGCTCTAACTATTTTAGTGAGCATTTGTTACGGCATATTTATATTATTTTTTTATATTTTCAGAAGTATATTAAGGCCTAAAAATATTTTTACTAATTTTGAAACACCCTGTATAGGCTAAATCTTCTATACGATAATAACGCTTGTTATTTTTTTATTTTTTTTTATTTCTAGACGTTTATTGCACAGCTGATAAAACCGTAAAAATACTTTCAAAAAAATAACACAACAAGGATTGAATTTTGAGAGTGAGGCATATTCCTAAAAAAGTGTCTACAACTCTTCGGCAATGTTTTAACAAATTTTTGCAAAAAAAAAAACTTAAAAGAAAATTACCCTTCATAAATCAAGAATTTGGGGATCTTATTAGAGCCAATTATTTTATTTATATTTTTTTGGAACATGCTGTAAATTTTAAAAAGTTCTCGAGAATAACGATTAAAACTATTTTCTGTTTAATACATAGCCCAATTCAGATGACGAAGCACGATTAAGATAAAGTTGGCAACATTCATTACTGTGATTTTTCTCTCTCTTTACCTCTCTTTCTCTTTATTTCTTTCGCTTTTACATCATAATAGCCAAGCTGAGGTGCCGGACGTCGATGGATTGAACATTAAATAAATAGTGCACGAGGTCTGTATTCTATGCCGTCTTTGGTTTAAAACCTAAATAGTTTATCAATTTAACCTAGGACGCAGTTTTCTTTTTGTTTCTCACCAAGTGTTCTGCTGTTTTGTTATATTTTTTAATGAATTTCTTCAAACTATTTTTTAGCCTCTTTTCCTTTATAAATACACAGGTCCACAAAAAAATGGTGTGTGCTGAGTGTCGGACTAGGATTTTTTTTCGCTGAACATGAATCTGAAGTTAAAATTAGGGGTCAAACAGCAAATAATCGAAAAAAGGGTAATTTCAGATATTACCGATTTTTTTTTTTAATTTTTAAAACGTCAATATCCTAAAAACTATAAAAATACACTAAACTTTGTAGTAAATAAACTTTGTATTTTACAAGACATTTAATTTAGGTTTAATAACTTTTTTGTCCAAATGCAATATTTTTTGATTTATAATCAAAAAACCGAATTTTCAGGATTTTTTTAAGCTACCTCTGGAAAATAAGATTTTTTTATTTTTAGGTTTTTACAAATTTTGGATAATTTGTGACTTAAATGAATAAAATAAATTATTTATTAAACAAAAACAAAAATCACATTAATAAAAAATATATTTTTTTCCTATTTCGGACTGAAATTTTTTGTTAAAATTATATCTACTTTATTACTTATCTTATCAAAAATATTAATAAAACTTTTTTATGGACAATGTAAAAAGCTCTCTTTTTTGTATCATAAAATTGTTTGTATCTCTTATAGTTTATACAGGGTGTCCCAGAATATGTGGGCAATCCCTCGGAATCTGATAGAAAACCTAAAAATATTATGACAAGTTCCCATAAACTTTTTTCCTATGACCCTCCCCTATGGAGATACAGGTACATAACGGATGCTCCTCGAAATCGTTTTTGTTTAAATAACTTAAAATACTAGGCGTAATTTAATATTTTTTTAATATGATGTTTACTAGATAGGTCTTGTTAAAATAAACCCAAAAAATCATATTTGGCTTATTTAGTTTGCCAGGGACGGACTAGCTCTGACACAATAAGCTCAAAAATATTATTTTTGAAAAGCTTTAACCTTAAACTAAAAAAAAGGTATGCTTTATTGACATCGATAAAATCAACTGTTTGCGAGAAATAAAATATCATAGTTGGTAATTTTTTTTACATTATGCAGGGTGTTTTCTAGTTGTACGTCAATATTTGGGAAAACAATTCTTGGGTCCATTTTAAGAAGAAAACTTCATTTGAACGTATGTCTTAAACGTCTCAACTTCTGAGATACAAAAATAAATCATTTATTATTAATATCTGTAAAACTACTTTACATATTTTAATGAAATTTGGCATACATGTACTATGTATCAAGGAGCAGTTTTTATTGTACCACTTTTTTTATTTCCACCAGTGGCGTTCGTACAGAATTTGACCTGCCTATTTTTTGCAAAAAAAAAAAATGTGGTCAAAAAATAGCTCATCTTTGCATGTATGCCAAATTTGTTAAAATATAAAAAAAGTGGAAAACAAAATACTAATAATAAATAATTTTTTTTTAAAAATTTCCCACCCTGTATCTCGAAATTTAAAGAGGGTTTAGGAGGGCACGTTCTTAAAATGGACCAAAAATTGTTTTCCTAAATATTAACGTAAAATTTTAAAAACACTTGTATAATGTAAAAAAATACCAAGTATGATATTTTATTTCTCGTAAACAGTTGGTTTTATCGATGTCAATCAAAATACCTTTTTTAGTTTAAGGTTAAAACTTAAATAAATTTTTGAGCCTTTTTATCATACAGGGCGTTAAAAAAATTGCTATTATTGGTCAGAGCTAGTCCGTCTCTGGCAAACTAAATTTGCCAAATATGATTTTTGGGTTTTTTTAAGAAGACTATCTAGAAACATCATATTAAAAATATTAGAAATTCCCGCCTATCTTTTTAAAAAGTTTTTTAAAACAAAAACGATTTAAAAGGGCATCTGTTTCCTGTATCTTCATAGGATATGGGAAAAAAAGAATGAAATTTGTCATAATATTTTAGGTTTTCTATTGGGTTGGGGAGATTTTTTCGGACACCCTGTATAGTCGTAGTCCAAACATTCCGCCTTCCTAGCAGGTTTAGTCAGTAAATATACCGTGTCGGTTTTTTGGGGTTTTCTCAATTTTTTGCTGTTTGATCCCCAATTTTGCTTTAGATTCATGTTCAGCGAAAAAAATACACCAGAAAATATTAGTCCTACCCCCAGCACACACCACTTTTTTGTGGACCTGTGTTATTATTGTATAAAAAAAAGTTTTACAAAATAGGGTAAATTACAGAATAAAACTTTTACCACAACTTTATATAAACCTTTTACTGATAAAAAGTAAAAAACTTACACCAGCATGTGCTGTGGGAATACTTTGTTTTGATAACTTAACAGAAAACTTATTCCTAATGTGCCATACTCTTTTCAGAGTGTAGGCGCCCTCTTGCACATATCTGTGTTGCGCACCAACTTACACAAAGATACGGAACCACCGGCTTAACGTGCCTTCCGAAGCACATGTGAGAGGGTTTACTGGGCAGAAATACTATACAGTAGTTTGCCATTGCCTTCCGTATGATGACAAGCTATAAAAAAGTCCAATGGACAATGCGGGAATCGAACTCGGTTCTTTACGGCTGAGAGGCTCAACTCAACTGAACTCAAACAAGTGCTAAATTAATTATTGGTAATTTACATGTCATTACATATACATTATATAAGGCTGGTACGCTGAGAGGCTGGTACGCTGCCACTACACCAGCTTGCCCACAACAGAAAACTGCACACTTATAAACATGATATATTTCACCAAAAACCACATTGAATCATTTTGTGCGATATAAACACTGCTCAGAACGAAACTTGGCCTGAAGCAAAATCGTGCGCCTAGATTTAGGATTAATTTCATAAAAAAGTCTTACGTAGACCTTTATATTATAATTTTTAACATAACTTTAATAAACTTTCCGTTTCACTGATTGATTGAACACTCAATACATTGTTAAACTTTTAAGTAAATTTTGTGCATAAAACGCCAGATATTTAAAATCATTTTAAACTGTGAAACATCATTTTTTAAGACACCCTCTAAAGGGTCACTGACTACGACGATAAAAAAGAAAAATGAAATAAATGAAGCGTTACCAACCCAAACGATGAAATCGATTTTTCTGTATTTGTAGTTTGTCATAACATTATCCAGAGTTACATACTTTGGAAACTTTTCCGTTCATAAATGAGCTGCTTAAGGATAAAAAATGACACATTTTGCTGGCAGCGCTGGATAAGTTCCAGACTAATATTTAGGAGGAGTTTGACCCCTAAGTTTTGACATAAAAAGACCTACCATAAATTGTGAAAGTATGTATGCATATAAAGCAGTTGATAAAACATGGAGTTTTACATTGGATAAATTTCATTTTATTCTGATGACATAGGTATTTTTTACAGTAAATTACAATAGTTTCTAGGTAAATTATAATAGAAATTGGGATTTTGTTAAGTTATAAACCTTTTTAACAAATATTTGATAGGCTAAAGGCCTAAGTATTTTCGTCGTTGGTGTGTTAAATGTGGTGAAAGGCAGTTTAACACGAAACTCAAAATTTTAAACAGTTAAGAGATCAAGGAACGAAGAAAGTGGAAAGTTCGGGGCGTCTCAAGTTGGACAATATGGTAATAAATGCATTTTTTTGGAAAAAAAAATAGTAGCTTGTATTATCTTTTTTATTTTATTTTCTTAAATTTATCAAAAAAAATCTCTTGGGTTAAATTTAACTTTTAATTTTTGAATAACCAATTGTTTTCGTCAAATTTAAACCATTCACTAAGATGTTCCATACATTTTCCGATGAAAACTAGAAAATTTGTATTAAATTTATTACTTTTAGTGGGGGATTTTACTTTCAAGGATTGCAACATCTTTCTAGTTTCATAACCAAAGAACCAGTTATTTCTACGTTATTCTAGTACTGATTTTAAAGTTGACATAAGATTATACACATCAACACTGTGATGTTATTACTTTCAAGTCGTTAAACAGCTTTATGAGCTTTCATTCATTACCAAAATGTTTTAAATATGTGTAGGACACTTCTTTCCTAAACTAATAAAATATTTAGTCAAAGGTTTTTCCAATCCAAAAGTATATTGTCCACGCAAGGTAGCATCGAAAGCCATCTGGTACCAATATGTCGCTTCAATTCATGCTATTCACCTTGAACAGCAGCAACAAAATTTTTAATTTTTTTTTTCCAGATGTAAATACAGAAAAATGGCTGTGATTTTGTAAAATATATTATCAACATCAATTATTAAAAAAATCATTTCAGTAAGTAAAGGGATGCATTGGATTAGCACTAAGTGTTACTCGCCTAGAAACTGCCAGATGAGAAATTATACTGGCCAACTTCTTGGGGCAGAAGCCGTAAAAATGCTTATAAAAGAGCTACAGGGCTCCTATAGCCCATCGGTGGTCAAAAGAAGACAGCTTTCCTGTAAGCGTGGGATCAATAATAAGACAAACAGTTTTTCTTTAAATGAAATCAAAAATACTTTAAGTGAAAGTCGTCAATCTCTAGACACGAGAACAACATTCTAAGGAGGGTCTGATCTGAGATACATATAGAGTATACAGATTGACAGGGGAGAAATACTTTTTGGCTGAAGCTGCTGGGGCTATGGATGTATGGTATTTATGCCAGTTAAGGTTATTTGCAAAAGTAACGCCAACAAGGTTGAATGAATCTTTGTTCTTTAAAACTTAGTCGCTCATCTGTAAAAGATAAGCATTAGCAAACTTTTTGCATGACAGCGAACACAATTGTGATTTAAAGGCATAAAACTGGACGTTATTTTTAATGACCCAATTTACTATTGGTCTGAGGTGAAGGACATACATTAAATTTAAATTTTCTTGTTCTAACAAAAAATAAATACATTTTGTCACATTAAAACAATAAAGTTAAAAAAATAATTTTTAAATTTTAGATACCTGTTTAAAAAATCTAAAAATATTAGTATCTGTATATTATGTTTTAATATTATAAATTAAATGATATTTAAAAAAAATATTGCAAATCTATCTATACTATAGGGATTAAGGCAAAGCAAAAATATACACAAAAATGTTGGAGCAAATTTTATGGTTAAATATATATATATATATATATATATATATATATATATATATATATATATATATATATATATATATATATATATATATATATATATTTAATTAAAATTTTAAATTTTTATTTAATTTATATATAATAACAATATATTTTAATTATTAATTTATAAATTAAATTATTTTAATATTTTAAAATTTTTTTAAATTAATTAAGAAAAAATAATTGTTACCCAGATATTTTTAAAGCTAGATAACCCAAGCAAGAAACCCATGACAAATTAAACCGTATTAATAAAAAGAAGGTGCGAACAAGGCAAATTAACAAAGAAGGTGAAAAGGCCTGAAGTGGACCTTTTTGTGCTGGAAGATCATGTAATGAGCTTACAGAAAGTAATTATTTCAGTATTTTAAATATTAACCTAATTTTTCTTTGGTCTCCCGCTCTACATGTCAAATAAAATTGTGGCTTATTTTAACACCTAGTTTGTAAATTTTTTAATTTATTTTTAAAACATTACTCAACATAAAGAGCTTAAATATTATAAAAAATGATATTTAACAGGTAATTTTTAAATAAGCAAAGAAACATATATTTTAATTCAAAATAAATTTTAAAGAGATGCCGGCTCTTATTCGAGTCTCGTATCTACACTCAGGTGCAAAAAAATGCAACAGGAAATTTGGGAATTGCAACCTTTTTATTTTTAGGCTGATTTTCATAATTTTTTTAGAAAACTTTAGGTTAAATGACCAATTTTAAGCTACCTGTTTAGTCGTTTGATAAATGTTCGCGTTTTAGTCATTATACAGGTAAATTGAATGGTTGCTCTATGACCTTAAATTAAAATACCCTGTGGAATAATTACGTTACAATTTTTATTAAAAGGTCAATATATATTAAGAACCATTTATTTTCTACAGTTTGTTTTTTGGTTCCTGTTTTTATGTGCATCGGTTCATTTTTAAGAGCAAAATTAAACATTTTACTACTTTAAAGAGTATTTATTTTTTAACAAACCAATTCAACATCAACAACTACCTAAGAAAAAAATTACAACAAACTTAACCTAATATTTTTAGCCCCCCTAATTTAAAGCCTGCATACGGCGGTCCATACTGTCAATTAAGTTACGAATAGCGTCTTGAGGAATATTTTGCCATTCCTCCTGAAGGGCTAAACGGAGCTTGTCTACCGTAGTGCTACGTCATGCTCTTTGACTCGCTTACCTAGCATATCCCACACATGTTCTATGGGGTTGAGGTCAGGCGAACGTGCTGGCCAGTTCATTTTGTTGATTTTAACTTTCGCCAGGTATTGTGTGACACATCTTGCTGTATGGGGCCGCGCATTATCTTGCATGGGGATAAAGTCATTACCGACAATAACACTGAAAGGTATAACGTGATTGGCTAATATCTCGTCTATATATCGGTAAGCAATCAACGATTCATGACTCAGACGGGGACTAAACGTGCACTCTGCAAATCTTTCGTCGGCCCTTCTTCATACTCTTTTTCGTTCATCTGAAGAATCTGGCTTTGTCAGTACAAAAACATTCTATCATTGCTGTAAGTTCCAATTTAAATATTCAGTCCAAACTACAGCCTAGCTACTCGGTGACGGCAAAGCAGTTTTGGTCCACTTGCTGGTCTGCAAACTTTTAGACCAAACTCCTTTAATCTTCGACGAACTGTCCACACACTAACGTTTTTACCTTGGACTTCTTGAAGTTGATTTTTGCCTGTACTGATGTTAAATGGCGATCCCGCAAAGATGTAACTTAAAGAAATCTGTCATTAACAGCAGTAGTTTTTCGTCTTCTGCCACATCTGACCCTACGCGTATAACTATCAGCTTGCAGAAAATGTTCGAATACTCTTTTAATGGTAGTGTGATGAACATGAAGGATTTTTGCAATATATTTATAACTACGTCCGTCTTCAACAAGTGCAACAGCTTTGGCGCAATTCTCGGCACTTAAAACCATGACAGTAGCAAAGAACGTCTGGCGTGCAAAAATACGTCATTAAACTGACATTAGGGCAACAAAGAGCAAGGCCCTCTCGTAAAAAAATAAATTTATTTCTTAAAAAGTAGTGAGATTTTTAATTTTGCTCTTAAAAATGAACCGATGCACATAAAGACATAAACCAAAAAACAAACTGTAGAAAATAAATGGTTCTTAACGAAAATTGACCTTTTAAAAAAATTTGGTAACGTAATTCCCCAGGGTATTTTTAAATTGAGGTCATGAAGCAACCATTCAATTAACCCTGTATAATGACTAAAACGCGAACATTTATCAAACGACCAAATAGGTGGATTAAAATTGGTTATTTTAACCAAAGTTTTCTAAAAAATTTATGAAAATCAGCCTAAAAATAATAAAGTTGTGGTTCCTCAAATTTTAGTAAAAATTTTACTGTTGCGTTTTTTTGCACCTGAGTGTAGCATTAAACTGTCCAGATTTATTTTACTATAAATTTTCTACCCCTTTTATTTATAGACCATACATTGTCATACCCCGTATAATGTCCAACGTCTACAATTCTCAAAGAATTGGATCAATACCCCATGGAACAAAAAGCAATCGGTCTAGGTTCTTAAAGTTCGTAAAGAAAACTACCGAAATCAAACAAGGAATTATGGCCGATCCCCGAAGGCATCGGATACATAAACGTTGTAACTTTTCCTCCGGAAAGCGTAATGAATTATTCATCTATCTGCCCGTCTCTGGTGTGGTTAATGGCCTAGGAGAAGATCACGTGGACAACTATCTATCAATTAGGGTGCGTCCACTTGGAGTATACGCAACATGTCCATTTCGGAAACACGGCGGAAAAGGAGGAAATTATGATACAGCTACTAGTCATTGGCGTAGCTAATAGAATTTGCTATAATAATTTTCTGAAGTTAATATTTACAAGATTTTATTTAACCTGCAATGTTTGTTAGTTCCGGTTAAATCTTGCAACTGGGTTTAAAAACAGTTATCCTCTACCGATTAAGTTGAAATTTTGCATACACGTTTAGTTTGGATGAAAATGCATGGTTAGCTAAGTGACGTCATTTTACATCCAATATGGTGGACCGCTCAGGATGTCGGACTAGTTATTTTGTCTGCACTCCAATGATATAGGTATCAAATAAAAGAGTTTGGTCAGAAAACTACGAAAAATAAAATGACATCACTCTAAATTCAATACGGCGTACACCCATCCATAAACTAAAAAATATTACACGACCTCTGCTATAAAAAAAAATAAAGATTTTTTTATTTTATTTTTTTAACTCTTTATGTTAGGTTGCATTTTTATTAGTTTTTATTGCGTATATTTGTAAAAAAAATTAAAACAAATTTTATTTACATGTAAGTACTAAAAAAAGGAAATATTCTTTAAATTAAATCAAACCGTAAATTTATTACATTACAAAAATTACATAATTCAAAAGCTTGTCGCGGAATATACATCTGTAGGTAAACAAAAATACAATATGTAACATAATATTGACATAAATAATTTCAAAAAAAATATTATATTTTCTTTTAAAATAGGTACAAATCGGAACAAATTTTGATATTATATAAATTGTTTATTGTAATTAATTATTGGGTTTAATTTAATTTAAAAATTATTATTTTTAGTACGTGTATATGAAAGCTTGTTAAATAATACAGTAAAACTTGTCTATATGGGCCACTATAAAATTAAGAATTATTGACGTTTATAGAGGGGTGGCCAGTATTGCCAGGTATAGTCTGTCCCAAAGTATATCGCTATGGCTTTTGACGGACAATACCCCAATAACCTTTAACGATTTTATTGCCTACTGTTATTGGGTAAACCCATTATTTCATAATGGCAGGCGTAGGCCAGGTATTTCTTAAGTATTGACATTGGGTATGTAAATATTTCGGATAATATTTTAGTGGCAGTGTTGAGTAACCGTTCTTATTGTGCGTTTCGATATAACTATGTCACGTCGAAATCATTTGTCATTAGATGCAAAACAGGTTGTGAAAATGTGTATGAAATTCTAATTAGTAGAGGACTAATTAAACAAGAAGCTTTAAAAGAAATCTATCTACTTACAAAATCTCAAATATCATCGATAAGGGATATTATTATTATTAGTGAAGATTTGAACAAAAGAAAAAAACGTAGTGATTCTTAATCTCACCGTATAGACAATAGTGATCAGGACCTAATAAGTAAGAAAATATATTGTCTTTATGAAAGCGGAGTTGTTCCCACATTGGATACACTGAAAAAGAAGCTAGACGAAGACGAAACAAATATAAATATTATCCGTGCTACCCTCCATAGAGTTGTTTGTAAAATGGAATTTAAATACCGCAAAATAGACAAAAGACAAGTAGTAATGGAATCGCACAGATCACGCACTTGTAGGTTTAATTACCTTCAAGAAATTAAATGATTTAGGTTATAAAACAGATCCATAATTTACCTTGATGAAACATGGTTCGATACACACGACACAGTATCTAAAGGATAGGTTAATTCCAGTCAAAACTGTCAGACAAGAGCACCTTCAAATAAAGGAAAACGCATTACCATAATACACGTTGGTTCAGAAGACGGATTTGTCTCAAACTGCTTACTGTTGCCTGCAAAGAATATTAAGGATTCTAGCTTTGATTATCATGAGGATACAAGTGCAGAACTTTTTGAAAACTGGTTTCAAAATTATCTTTTAAAAAATTTCCAAACAACAGTGTGATTGTCATGGATAACGCAAGCTACCACAGCCGTCTGCTACACAAAGCTCCAGCTTCATCAAGTTCAAAAACTGAAATCCAGGAATATTTGTTAGAAAATAATATTTATTTTAAATTCAGTTATAAAAAACCGCAACTTTTGAAAGTCCTAAATTCATATGCAATTAAAAAACAGTATGTATATGATAATTTGGCTAAACAGGCTGGGCATACTGTCTTAGGTCTTCCTCCGTATCACTGTATGTTTAACCCCATAGAGCATTTGTGGAACCAAGTAAAATCAAAGATCAGAGCAGAAAATGTTACTCCTACTTTAAGTCCCAGTGTTACAAATTTGATAAAAAATGTAATTACTAACAGTTGAGAGCTGGAAAAATTCAGTACACCACATTATAAAAACTAAGGACTTTTACATTTCTATACAAAAAAACATAAATCCTATTGTAATTAATCTCAATAATGACTCTGATAGTGAAACAGAATTAGATTTAGATATTTAGATTAAAAATGTAACTATTTATAGATAATATAGTTATAAATTTACTAAAAATTTGCTTATATTTAATTTCTTAATGTAATTTTATATCATACCTACCTAAATAAACAATAAATTATAAATCTCTATATTTTTAGTGACAGGTCTTAATGTTCTGTCGTTTAATACCTACTGATCCGCAGTTTTATTGTTGTCGGCGGGTATAATTCATAAATGAAGGCAAAAGCTAACACGGTATACTTTGAGACAAACTATAACAGTTGTTTAACCATTCGTGGCTACGTCCACTTTTAAATTGCTTGCTGCCTTTAGTGCTCTTTGTTTAATTAACGATCCAGGTATTATAACATTTTTACCTCTTGCTTTGCAGAACCAATTGTAGACGACTTGATCTACTGCCAATCCTCTCGACTTTTGGAATTTCCTCGTTTGTTCTAAATTAACACCTTCTTTAAACATTCGTTTTCAGCTTCATTCCCGATAAAATCATTTATTTGGGATTTTCCAACCGCAAAATTTCAGGAACTTTTCGCGAATCCAAAGCTTACTTTTCACTTTCCGCGATACATCAGTTTTTTCCTTCAGTGACAAACCTTTTTGTTTTAGGGACATAATTAAACACTTTTTGATTCCAAACCCAATAACTTTATTTTTGTCGATTTTAGACACAACTAAAAATATAATGTGAAGATAATCCCCCTATAGCCACTAATGCTATTTGAGCCTGGTCATAAATATTATTGTTGGGTATTTTTACCCTAGTGGGGGTCCACCTGGAAAGTCCCCCTAGGCCCCAGCCCTCGAACTCCCCCCAGGCTTGCCAACCACCCCTCCCCTTTCCCTTTTTGGGTGAGCAAGTCCTCACTACGTGTTTGCCCTGTTGGCTATCGGTTGTTTGGGGTTTTGAGTTTTTGGCTTAGCCTGAAATCGGGTTAGCGGAGTGGGGTTAAGAAGTGACCCCCGAAGCTGGGGCCCTTGCCCGAGTGTCGGGACAATCCAGAAATCGGATTTTTAAGTGGCTAGGCCGAGAGGCGGGGTGGGTGGTACCCGGGTCCTTCCTGTAGGGAACGGGTCCATCTAAAGTACTTAGTCCAAAATTTGAATTTTTGGTCTTTTGTGGGGCCTTTGGAGCTGGATCATACCCAGATGGTCCTCGGATCAGAGGAATGTCTTCCAACTCATGTTTTTTTTGGATGATGCCATTGATATTCCATGAAAGGATATTAAGATTAACTGGGCGAATTTTGTTGTCCATAAAAGGACTCCAAAGACAAGGGACAGGGAAAAGAAAGGGAGGAGTTTACTGAGCATTTAGGGCGTCAAATTTCGCCTCGAGGGAAACCAGTCGGCCCGAGGGCCTGAAACTGACCTTGTGAGGCAGAAACTTGGGTAAGGTTGTTTAGGGGCAACCTTCTGAGCGTAGGATGCGCTCTGGGTTACCGGGGTGGATTGCTTGGGTTGAGCAGTGCTTTTAGGTAGTCTGAAATTTTGGAATCCCCTGTAGTTTGCAGCATGAGGCTGATTGCAGTTGGCGCACGTCGCCGGGGTATTTTTCTGTTTCTTGCACTCATTTGAAGGTGCTCGGCACCGCATTTCACGCAACGGGCCTGTCCATGACGGGTTTTTAGTGTGCCAGAATCCCTGGCATTTGTGGCACTGTGGAACCTCGGGTTTTTTGTTAGAGGTTCCACCTTAACGCTGATGTTGCAGGTTTGATTGAAAAGATGGTTTCTTCTGTTTTCGGGAATCGTGCTTTTACCATCGGGATGGGGGCCTTGGTATGGCCCGCATCATCAGTTACTCCCTCGGGTAAAACCAAGCTCTTTTAAACTCTTCGGAGATTTCCTCCATTGTGCATGAGACGGGACTTTCTAAACACTACATTTAGAGGTTTGTCCGTCTCATGGCAGAAAAAAAAATGGTATTTTATGGATTTTTGCTAAGAAAAGCTGTCGCTTTTCTGAAGTCACCCGGAGGTAACAGGACAAACACGAATTCCTTGTAGTTAAGGTGGCTTTTGTAAAATTTACACCCGGCTTTTGAATGCCTTTGGATGGCAGACCATTTGTCATGGTCTGGATCACTACTGGGGGAGGAGATTGTACCTTGGGGGCCGCAGGTGCTGTGGTGACTGTAAAGAAGAAGAGCTGCCTGCAGTAGAGCTGCCTGCACAGAATTTGAGTTTGTCTTGTTCTTAGTCAATCTGAAGTCAGGAGGGCTCAGTTTGGGACAAGGTCTTAGGGCGACACGCTTGGGAACTAAATGTTATCTGAGGGGTTGGATGGTTTCTTCCCAGGGGGGCTTTGCTTTTAGCAGGTTGAAAACCTGCATCTGCCTCAGTATCCATGATATTTTCTATCTCGGGCCTTAAAATTTACAGAATACAATCATAAAATACGAATTAGCTCAAGGAATTTCGGCCACTATAAAAAGGTTGATTTACCTGAAATAGGTTATAAAAATTGAGATTCGTCTGGCCGTTGCTGTTTTATAAGGGTGACCATTATCTATGGGTTGTTATATACTGGATTTTCTGTATAAAGTAGATTTTTGTTAACTTGAAAGTGGCCGATATAAAAAGGTGTCCATTAACACAAGTTTTACTGTATATTGCGTATCAAGTACAGAAGAGTGGAATTTTATTTGACAAGTATGGTATGTTTGAATCCAAGTGAAGCAAAGATTTAAATACCATACAAGTCAAGTAAAACCACTTTTCTGACGAGGTGCGTATACAATTTTTTCACATTTTATAGATTATTGACTATTTTGTACTTTATATTAAAATCAGTTTATAATAATAGTTACTGAGAAAATCTAAAAAAACGTTGTCTGACGTCTCAGTAACTTGGCAATCGAAACATAAAGAGAATGTTGCTTATTGTAATTAACAACGGTTGACAGCATTCAAATAAACTCATCTTTGCAGAGCGATTTTTTAACAATATATATCGAATTAGCTGATGAAAACGACTCGGAAGATATCTTAAATGCAGCCCAGGAAGCTTCTTCCAAGTTTACTTTTAGTAAAATCTAAGGAAAGTTATGAAAAAGTGTTATATTATAATCTGCGAGTAAAGAAACTTCAAGAGATTTAAAAAAATTGGCAAAAAATAAATGTTGACTTATTTCTACGAAAATGCAGGCTATTTTATATGGTTTAAGTATTACATATAGGTAATAATTTTGTTATTTGTTTTAGGCAAAAGAACGTAAAGCTTCTAGTTTATAGGCTATATATTGTTCTTTTAATATTTATAGTCACATTGTCCAAAATAAACGTTTTTTTCTTCTTGTTAAATTGTGTTTTTAGGAAGTAATGGTGGCTATGTTGTAAAACGGTCTATTACTGTATGATTTTAAGTTCTGTTATGTAGTGCATTGCTGTACAAAATGCGAAAAAATATATTAACTTTTGAGAGAATATCTTCTTGTATTATTTTTTATCTTGGAACAGTCAAGGAAGGTTTAAGACCTAACGTAACATGGTCGTCTTACGGGGAGTAAGAGGCAGTTTAATGACACTAAATTTAAAAAATTTAGGGGAAAGAAAAAATAATGCCTATAGGCAGAAGATTTTACAACCTAGATACTTAAAAAATAAAATAATGATGAGGAGTGTGGTGCCTCTCCAGTTGATCTGTAAAGGAACACATAGTCAACATAGTTTGGTTTAGGATATTAGCTTTTATTTTATAGCTTACCGTGGTTTAAAGTAATAAAGTTTTTAGATAATTTAATGTGTTTTTTTTAGAATAAAATATAAGGAGTGTTCCATTAAAAAAAATGAGGTTAGGTCTGAAGATAAACTTTTGTAAATAAAATTTTTCTGTGTCTCTTTTAACTAAGAAATTCTAAATTGGATTTTTTTATTTTCTCCGTATCTCTTAAGCTAACAAAAAGTTTTAAATATTTATTTTATCATTTTAAGCCTAATAAAATTGAAGCTAGGGCCTTTAATTTCACTCTGAAAATAAAATTTCAAGTTATATATAAACTTCTTTTATACCGTGAAAACATTTACGTCGGTAGTGTAAAAGGTTTGTTTTATAACTTCAAATATTTTGTAGAAATAATAGAACCACACACAGTGGTAAACTGTATTCATTAGCGAATACCCATAAAGTTACTTTACCTATCCATTGGTTAATACTGACATAAAAACATTAGACTGAGTTAGTAGTTTGATTGATCCTCTGCGAAGACCACATGCTCACTTTAATTGCACATCAAATGTTATAGGTGGTGACTAAAACCAATGCTTAAACAAAATGTAATATATGCATTTATCCTATGCTAATTTAAAGCGCTGAATCACAAAAGACAAGCATTGTTTATGCAACCGAAAATAAGCCCACAGGAATATATCAACCAACCAGTCTCGGGGTTATAGAGACTCGTAGAAGGAACACGACTAATGGGAGGATTGGTATAAAAGATAATGGGAAATTAAGCACACCTACTTTCTTAGGGGTTCCACTCATAATTCAAACCCCCTTCCCTTTCTTACTTCTACCAACGAACTCTACCAAGCATCAGTAACTGCTCCTCTTGGTCGCTCAAATCATGGTTTGGCCACCATATCATATTTCACACATTCTGAGGTAATTGAACGCATGCCGCCATAAACCGTTTGGCACTACAACTCGACCGACTGGGATTGTCTAAAAGATTTCCTAACCACCTACCTTTGGAATCCTACCTGCTTTTCTGCTCACGATCCTTCCGAAATATGTAAACAAATCACTGAAACAATTCAACTAGGCATTGAGACATATATTCCTCATACCAAAAAGAACCCCATAACTTCAGCTTTTGATCAGTTCTGGCATGATCGGCTAAGATTTCTTTTTACGGTCTTTCATCTAAGCTTTACTCTTGGCTCTCCAGTTTCCTTTTTAATAGACGTATAGTTATTGTATATTGTCATTTTTCCAGCTTCTACCAAATTATTGCTGGGGTGCCCAAGGGCTCACTACTGGCCTTCACTCTGTTTCTTCTACACATCTACAATCTTCTCTTTTCCACAATTAGTTCCATTTATAGTTTTGCTAACGATAGTACCCTTCACTCTAATTTCTCAAGTCAGTTAATAAACCTGATTTGGAAACCAAGCGTAGGTCAATGCGAATGTCTCTCTTACAAGACCTTAAAGTTATCTTGGATTGGGGCGCCAAAAATTTTGTTCAGTTTAATGCTTCCAAAAGACAGTCAAGAAAAAAGTCTTTCAATGCTCATCCTACATATGAGCGGCCAAGTTTCGCAGAACAACGAATTGTTAATTTTGTCGGAGTTACTTTTGAGAATAACCTTAACTGGCACAAGCACATTATATTTATTGCCTCAGCAGCGTAAAAAAAGCTTGGATTTCTCTTTTGAGCCAGAAAGTATTACTATTCTTTCAATCTGTATACTCTGTATGTATTCCAAATCAGATCTTCTTTGCGATATTGTTCTCATGTCTGGGGACTGGTGTCTCCTACAACACTTAACATACTGGACTCCACTCAAAGAAGAGCTGTTTGTCTTATTAATGATCCCACGCTTACAGAAAAGCTTTCTTCTCTTGCCCATCGTCGAGCTGTAGAAAATCTGTCGCTTTTCTATAGATATTTTCACGGCTTCTGCTCAGAAAAGTTGGCCAGTATAATTCCTCCTCTGGCAGCTCCCACCCGAGCAACACGTAGTGCAACTTTTATGCATCATTTTACAGTTCAACTGTATCATCCCTCTTTCTTCGTTTCTTTATTTCTAGAGTATCTAGACTATGGAAGCTGCTATCCGCAGAAATTTTTCCTTTTTTTCCAAGTCTCCAAATATGTAAGTTCCGTGTAAACAAACTTCTTCTCACCACCTTAAACAAGGTACGTGTTCTTAGCCTTACTTTCGACCAAATAAAGATATGCATATTTTAGTACTTAGAGTTTATAAGGTTTTATCCTAAGGATACAAAATTAACCGTTTAATATTACCAAATTTAATCATTATATTTGTCATGCATTATATATTTTATTTTTAATTTTAAATTAAAGTTTTTTTTCTTTACTGTGTATAACTAAATTTCTATAAATTATGTTATAGTTATCCCCACACCCAATAATAGTCCCTGGTGTCTACGCCTAGCAGCGTGTTAGGTTAACTAATTTTCCAACACCCTCCTTGATTTACTTAAGATTACTTACTCCGGAAATTATCCGACCCTCTTTGCAAATAAATACGGCTTTTCTATAAGTTTTGGGGGGAAACGGTTAGCATGGAGTAAGATTTAGAAAACTGATAGGAGACTTTACGGAAATATAGAGTTAGAGGTCTTCTTGTGAAACATAACTTATCAAAAGTATGTATTTTATAAAAATAATATTGAATATAAAAATTTATTTTATAAAGTGGATATTAATTTATAATTTTATATCAAGGAGTTTAGCTTTTCCCTTATTTTTAAGTGACAGCTTCTCAAATCGTGTAAAAGGTGTAGGCGGATTCATTTTCTTTATGATATTTCACGCAGTCATCTGGCACTTTTGTTTAAATTGAAACAAGAAAATAATATTTCCGCCATAAAACATTTGCCTTTATAACACTGCAGGAAAAATGACAAATTGGTTTATTTTTACATGGCAAAAATATATTGTGCCATTTATGAATTCAAATCGTTCCGCTTTGTCAAAAAATACAAGTAAATTACGAGACCGCTTAGAGATGCGTCTGGTTTTTTTATTAAATCCCAAACGAAATAAAAAGGCAAATGAAAAATATTTTATTATACAAATTTTAGCACAAGATTTGATTATTATAAAAATGACTTAGGTGACAGGTTAGAAAAAAATCATTTTAAGTAACCAGTGCTTGTTCTGTGGGATGTACAGTAACGGCCATTAAATCTTGGGCATTTCTATTTTTCTTTCGTAAAATAGGCTTATGCCTCCTTCTACTAAATATAAATACCTGCTGAAAAACCTAATAAAAAAACAGGTGTCCGTTGTCAGTGTCTAAAAATATTTTTTAAAATGCCAAGCTTAACTTTGGATCAAAAAGTATTAATTATTCATTATATTGGGGAGCAGAGGTTAGAGCTTAACATCCCAAAAAGTACTATTTATTTTGTTAAAAAAAAATGGCAGGAAACACACTCCTTTGAAAGATGAGCTGGGAGTGGGCACCCCAAACTATCGAATCAAGTCAAGGTAATAATTTAGTTAATGTTTTAAGAAACCAACCATTTAAATCTGTAGTTACAGCAAAAACGGAAAGCAATTTCCCAGCATCGCATCGCTTAGACCGCCATGGCGAAGAATGAGGCAAATATCGGAATTGCGCTGCCACCCGGCAGCCTTAAAACCCTTTTTAACAATTGCAAATAAAGGACAACGCATTGGATTTGCTCTAAATTTTTTTTGGAACCTCCGATTTTTTGGAAAAATAAAATATTCACCGATGAAAAAGTGTTTCAGTTGTGCTACAATGGGAAACTTAACATTTTTTAGATTAAAAAAAAAACACACCAATAGGATCGCTGGACGACTTTGTACATTCGTGGCCATACCCAGTATATCTAGTTTTCCCATTAAAACCAAAAAGTATTTTTTTCATGCTTTTGTAATTTATTCAAAAACAAAACAATATTTTACTATTTACAACAATTCTTATTCCTCTTTTGGTCAGTAAAACACGTTTAAATTGATAATAATATAATGACACACAAACTGTTCCTTCCTTGTCAAGAAAGTAATATCACTGCTTTCCACAAACCCATCCTAACTTCGAGAGCTTTGTTAGACAGAATTATGCAAGATTGCTTTAACCATTACATTGCTTGTCTCTTATGTAGATGTTCGTCCTATTCTGTCGGCAAACAGTCCTTACTCATTCTCTTTATGTTTTCCCTTTTGAATACGGTTAACCCTAACAATTTGCATAAAATTTACAAGAAAAACAAAAATGTTATGTATGTTACCACTTTTGTACCACTAGATTGTTACAGTGTGCAAAATATATGCAATACCTTTAAAAATGCATATGGGGTATTCTGAAAATACTTTTTTATGTATAAAAATAGGTAAAATTTACTTATGTATTACTTAATTTATTCTCTTAGGTAAATATTCACTTAACCCAAATATCTTGGATATCAAAATGATTGAGCTCTACGGTATCCATACTATGTTACTGGGTACTAGACCACCTGGAATACTAATTTTTTTTCATAAACTTTCGGACACTTCGCGCTAGTAACATTGACTTTACCAATATCTACTTTTTGAGGTTCTTTTAAAGAGTTTTTGTCGCAGCATCTGTATATGAGAAAACTAAGAAAATTCTCTGAATGATTTGCAATCTTTATTGTATTTTTAATTAGGTCTCAAAATCTGCATACTTCGTAACTCGTAATTCTATTCATATTTTTTTTGTTCGGTATTTTCACTTAGATAAAAGTTGTTTGTCTAGAAAATTCACTAATTCTTACAAGGTCTGGCTTATCATGTCTTACGTGTTAGTCGGTTAGTCTGTTAAGGTTTCAGCAAAGTCTTTATTTTTGAAGAAAGGCTTTAGACTGCAATTGTAATAAGAAGTTTCATAATATCTTCAAGATTCGCATTTTTTTACCACGACTTTGGAATTTTTTTCTTGAAAGTACTGGATGCATGTTAGTTGGTAATGAAATTTATCAGAATATCCTTGTTTTTTACATCTGTGCATGTTCTCAGTATTCTGGAAATAAATATTTTTTGATAGAACATCAGCATTTTTATGGTTACCTTTTAATGTACAATTTTAATAAGCTTAATGTCCTGACCATAAACCGCTGAGAGGAAGTCCTCCGTCTTGGGAAACATCTGTCATTATTTCAACAAATGGTTCAATGCTAAATGGACTACATAGTTCTAGGTGATCTCATGGTAAAACTTGCATACTTCTTGTTTTCTCAATAGAATTGGTAATGTTTCGTCGACTTACGTTCTTGGCCGGGGTAGTATCAACTTTTTGGCCTGGTTTTGAAAATAAGATCGTAAGTTAGCTTTAAGTTTATTTAGCTGCTTACGTATATCCATAGGCCTTCTTGCTTCCAAGTACCTATAAAGTTTTGATTGATGGGTGTAACTGGTTTTTAGTGAGGAATGTTGTAGGTTTTCGTTGAAAATTTTTAATGTCAGTTTTTCTTAAGATTACAAATCAAAAGAAATAACCAAGGGTAGAGCATGTGTAGGTGTTCAGTATCTTTAAGAGAATTTGGCCATTTAGTGTAGTTCGTATTATCTGCCTTATCCTTGTCCCAAGCTAGTTGAAATAGAAAATGGTAATAATAAAAGCTAAACTTTTACACAATATTGGGAATTTGGGAATTTATTATTAGACACTTTTAAAAACAAAAATGTCTTTTGTCTTGATTCAAATTATTTTCGTACGTGTTCTTTTTTCTAAGGAAAAAATATATAGGGTGACTATTTAACATTTTTCTTAAAGAGAAATGCCACAAATATGCCTTGTTGGATGAACTTGTTTGTAAGTAAGAACACCAACCAAATAACCTTAATTTACGCTTTTACTAAGGTTCAAAAATGACTGTTATATTCTGGCGTGACATTATAAGGCGACATTTTTAGTTTTAAAATAATACATTTTTTTGGACCGAGTACTCTTTGGTTCCATTATATTACTATGACCATAATGGATTATAGTCGTAGGCTCGTGATGAAAAAACGCAAGACACAAAAATTTATGAAATTTTTATTATAAGCAGTAACATAATTAACAATTCTAAATTTTATATCCAAATTTGCATAAGATGTAATAATAAGGTAACCGATATAGTCAAAACACTAACCTAAATAGCTACCTACCGATTGATGATGAAACATAGAAGGACACAAGCGTCAAAATAAAACTTAGTAACGAGAAAATGACCAATTTTTAAAATGTATTTTGCCTTCATATTTGACATGTATTATCAAAAATTAAACAGAGAGTTAGAGTTAGTTAGAGAGACTTCGAACTTCCCGCTTTCTTCGTTTCTTCATCCCTAGAATGTCAAGACTATGAAACCTGCTGCCCGCAGAAGTTTTTCCTTCATCTTCCAATCTTCAAATATTTAGGTCATGTGTGAACAAACTTCCTCTCACCACACTTAAGACACCCACGGTACGTTAGTATTTAGGCATCAGCCTTCGTAGACTGTCCCAAGATAAAAAACACAGAGACAATTTTTTAACAAAATTTAGAAAATGTTTTATTCAATTGAGATTAAAAGATAAAGTTCTGTACCTTATTCGAATCAAAAACAATCATTATGATACAAACCGTGTTATCAGTCTATATTCACAGCTAGTATCATAATAATCATTATTTCGATCCCTATTACATAAATAACCATTAAAGATATCACTTATAAAGGTTTTATTACAAAACGCAATAAAACCCAATCGCATGCAACCATTCACGTTGAATGGTAAATTGAAATATAAAATCTGCTGCGGAGAATCCTTTGCTGATAAATAAAAAAATATTGCCCCCTAATGGCAAGATATACAATTGAAACGCTAATGCGGGCCTCATAAAGACCCCGATTCTTAAAGAAGGGCATACTGGCTTCCTGCGACGCCAAATTAAAGGAGGCGATATATATATAAAATCAGTATCAAAAGAGAGGAAGTATTATTTAGGTATAATTGGTTTATTGCGATACTACGTGTAGAAGAAAATACTAGAGACCCAATATGTTTTTAAGAATTTGTTTATGGGTATACATAGTGTATCAGAAAATAGTCAATTGGCGCGTGTATCAAATCAGTAGAATGTCAAAATATGTAAAAAAATGAGTAAATTTAAAATAAAGTGCTAATTAAACCAATATGGATTTTTTTTAATATTTACAATTCTAGAATCGTTTTTATTAAATTGCTTTTAGAATTACCAGAACGTTTTAAAAAAAAATTTTGATTTGTTATTTTAATTCTTGATTAATTTCCAATAACTTAAGTTTCGTATTTTTTGATTTATGATAATTATGAAAAATGGTAAGAATTTGGCTTTGACTTATTTCTTACAGTTTTCACCCTTTTAAACGTTTTACTATTATGGCATTGATAATTCCTATTTAAAAAATAGATTCCTTATTTTTTTTACTAACTCTCTGGTTTATGTGGTTTTTGTGATACTTTGTAATATTTACAAGATAAAAAATCAAGTTGTAGTTACAATTTGCATGCAATTCAATTGTGAAGCTATGCAACCATCAGGTTTCACACTGGAAACACTAGGAAGAAAGGAACAAACAAAGTGGAAAGTTTGGGGTTTCTTTAGACGGATTGTAAAAGTGCGCATTAAAATAGCACTTTGTGTTGCTTTAATAGAAGCTGGTAAAAAAAATATATTGGCTAATTGGAAAAAGCCTTGAAAATAACTATAAAAGTGGAACGGGTCCTCTACAGCTGTAGGGGTCTCATTGGACTTTAAAAGGAAATTTTCTTATAAATAAGTCATAAAAACGGCTTAAAAAACACCAAGAATCCTAAGACTTATAAAAAGACATTTGATTGATATTAGATCTCACAATTGGTCGTCAGTATTTTTTCTTGTCTAAAACAAAATTTTAAATGAAGAGACTTTGTATTTGTGCAAATTTTACATCAAAGTTCTTCATTCCTAAATTCTTCGTGCACACAACCAAGTTTCAAATTTTTATTTTTATTTACTTTAATTGGAAATATTTAAATTTCCACATAAATTAAAAAATGTTTTATTAGTTTTAATTTATATATATATATATATATATATATATATATATATATATATATATATATATATATATATACATATATATATATATATATATATATATATATATATATATATATATATATATAATATATATAAAATATATATATATAAATTAATAATATATATATATATATATATATATATATATATATATATATATATATATATATATTATATTATATTTTATATATATATATATAAATTATTATATAATATATATATATATATATAATATATATATATATAAAATATATATATATATATATATATATATATATATATATATATATATATATATATATATATATATATATATATATATATATATATATAAATATATATATATATATATATATATATATATATATATATATATATATATATATATATATATATATATATATATATATATATATATAAATTAAAACTAATAAAAACATTTATTAAATGTGGACAGTTCACTACTGAGTAAATATTTAAGGAAAGTAATAAAAGAGTCGTGTTTAAACTCAACATTTTTTTCTTTCAAAGACAACAGAGCAATGCCCTTTTAAAAACTATACATTTTTATTCTAAGCCTCCCACACAGGGGCAGGAATATCGTATATTTAGGGGCTATTTTAAAAAAATGTATTCTAGTTAAATCTGAATTTCTTGGGTTATAATTGCTTTAGAATTTCAGATGCATTTTGGTCAAAAAAATGCTACATTTTACCTCATACTTCTTCTAGTCGGAGAGCTGGTGGACAATTATGAGTAGGTTCTTAATAGTCCGAAAGCTGGTGAACAATTTTTTGGGAGGTTCTTAAGGCACAATAAATTTTCCCTTTTATAAAAAATATTAGTTGGTGACATGACTTTAATATTTAGGGGTCTCTCAAAGACAATTATAGAAAATTTCAAAGTTCCTCAAGAAACTCCTAAAAATCGTTTACCAGCTCTCCTACTAATATGCGGCATTCAGCTCTCTGAAAAAATTCCCGTGCCATAAAAAACCCGTAAGTTAAGCTAAGTAAAATTTTGAAAGCACTTTTTTTAGGACGTTTGCTGGTATACCATATTGCATAAAAAAACCCAAGTGCTTAAAGAAGAAAGAATGAGCTTTGTCTGGCAGTAAATATGATTTCGGAAATTTTGTGATAATCAAAATGTAATGTAATTTGTCAAAGTTATGACAAGAATGTGTTTAAAAAAATGTGTTTAACAAAATAAAGCACAACAGAAATCAAATTTTTAATTTTTGCCAATATTAACGTTAGGAAAAACAACAAATCCCTAATGTTTAAGTATCTGCGAGCGTAAATTACCGACAAGTATATTTGTAGGAAACAAAGAAGACATAACAAATGTAACGTTAACAAAAAAGATTTAATTAGAAAGATGCACGAGAGGTTAACAAAGAAGGAACAGGAGGGAGTGTGACCGTAAATTAGACATAAAGTTTTAATGTCCGTAATTTCCAGCTTCTAAATGAAGAATAATTGTTGCGCCTGTAACTTGACACAGCAATTACACTGTAGTATTACTTCCTGGGTAAAAACCTATTTTTTTATTTTTCAACAAAGTGGTTAAAAGTTTAAAAGGTACAAATAACATTTCTTCGTAAAATTAAAGGGTTTTATCGTTAGCAGAGCACTTTCTTGATTTATTTGTTTTTTACTATTTACCTTGAAGAAAAGCTGAATAGTTATGGAGCTGAAGGAGTGCAAAAAAAGTTATTAATCGACGGTCTTTTTTATGGACCTTTGCAAAGGACGTGTTTTCTAATGACAAAATGATAAGTCGGATCACGTGGTCGCATTGTATGCCAATAACAACAATGTTATTAATAACAAAAAAAAACTTATGCTATCAATAGCCGACTGCAAATGAAACAGCGTCGTCTATAACTAAAAAAAATTTAAAAAATAAGATTCAAAACATAACTAACATTTACATAATAACAATTGCGTAAAACACCTTTACGGCGTTCATAAACATCTTAACATGTTATAATGAGATTGTTTGTTGATTAGTGTTTTGAAATTTTTTGACGGGATGGCGCTAGTTGCTTCTAATGTTCGGTTTTATTAAAATAAAGTTGTTTTTAAGGTAACTGCTTTGCTGTCAAGTGTGTCTACGGCCTACATTCTGTGTGATCATCTCCAACGTGGCTGGACTCTGAGTTTAATTTTAAAGCAATCAAGCTTCGTACTCATACCTACCAGGATCTTTGATTTTTCTTTTATTTTCATTAAGCAGCCTCTATGCCCAAAGAAAGTCTATCTTTTTGTTATTATATATACATATATATTTCTATTTAGTCACCTTTCACGTATATAGTTCTTCGAAAACGAATTTACAAAAATGTTATTTCCTAATAATTCACCTACATATTTTTTTAACTCTTACGCCTCGCTTCTTTTTGAGCTTTTTTTTCTAACTCTTATATTGATCTTTTTTTCTATTAACATTCTCTGTGCGGATATATTTTGTTCCAATTTTTTTTAAAAAATTTCGCGCTCTTGTATATAAACTCGTGTGGGGGCGGAGCATGGACCCTTTTCCCCTTCTCCACTGGATCCGCTCGTGACTCATATTAAATCACTATATACCCAGCATCTCACCAAATAAGCAACGTATGCGCATGGTCGCCGGCAGGGGGTGTCCGTCGACCCCCCCCCCTGGGTTTTTAAAAATTACTTGAAATAAAACAATTTCCGTCCAAATCCTTCAATTTTACAATATTGCCTGTGAATTTAAATGAGTATCATTACTATTTAGAAACTAAAGTTGTGCTATATTATTAATTCAAATAATTGTAGACTAGTAAATTGACTTAAACTTTTTGACTCCCTCTACATATTTTTCTGGCGGCTGATCTGTGTATGCGTCCTTAAGCTTAAAGCACGGAAGAAAAAATACACAAGTCCAGTTTTTTAAAGACCGTCAAGAAATTTTGGCGGTAAAATTGCAGTGAGCTTGACTTCCATTCTTTTCATTTTACAGGTTCGTATAAAAGGTGTTTAATATTTTCCAATAAGTCTATGAAAATGTTGAAATTTATTAAATAAGTTTTATGGTAATAAACAATTAAACATACACACACACAAAGTAGTATGCAGATTTGAAAATATATATATATATATATATATATATATATATATATATATATATATATATATATATATATATATAGATATGTATATATATATATATATATATATATATTATATATACATATATATATATATATATATATATATATAAATATATATATATGTATATATATATATATATATATATATATATATATATATATATATATATATATATATATATATATATATATATATATATATATATATATATATATATATATATATATATATATATATATATATATATATATCTGTAAAAAAAATATAATAAAATATGAAATAAATTTGCTTTTTAATCGCTTAAATGATTTAAATCTTTTCTATAACTGAAAATATTCATAATCAGAAATAGGCTTAGCTTTTGCCCTTATTATACCTACTACAAAATATTGTATATAATTTAAATCGAAAAAGAAAATGGTTTTAGGTGTTTGTGTGTGGTGTGTGTGCATGTTTTGTCATTTTTTTTTGTTCGACAATTACAAGATAATATTTGCTAAAAATTAAGCCTAATACTCTGTAATAAGATGCTCAGGTTTTTAAGTAATGGGTGGAAAGTTGCAAATTTTTGCACAATATTACATTACATTAAGCAAGTTTTCAATATAGTCCAGTAACTGAAGACCTGAGAGTACCCAAAGCTGTAAATAAATCTGTACAGTTTTCATTTGTGATGCAATTCTTAGGTCTTTGCGAATGCTTTCGAGCGAGAAATAGTTTATTACGATTCCGACGTGGGAACCAGCTGAAAATGGCCCCCCAAAGTCCCAAAAAGGGGTTTCCCGCGAATATCTGCCAAAATATGGGAATAAGAGAATTTTGGACAAAAAATTTAGTTCCCAAAACAAACAAATTTTTTAAAAAATTTTTTGCAAAAACCTTCCATAAAATTTAAAAGGTCGGAAAAAAAAGGAGATAAAAAACCCTTTCTTTTTCGCAAATTTAGGTTCTGAATCGACTTGTAGGTTTCTTTAAAAGAAATTTAACCCTTTTTTTTTACAAAAAATTTAATGGATTTCCCAAAATTTGAAAAAAAATTTCCCCCTTTTAATTTTTAAAAATCAACCCCCAAAATTACCAAAAAGGGGGAAGAATTTTCCCCTTTTAATGGCCAACCCCGCCCCTTTTAAATATAAAAACCATTAGCAGACCAGTGAAATAAGGGGCTTTTGGGGTCTTGGCCCCGAAAAAAAGGGTTTTAAAAAATTAAATCCTTTTTGTGTCCTTTTTGAGGAAATTTTTGTAAAACAAAAATTCCAATATTTATGCCAAAATTTGGCCTTTTTGGGGAAGAGCACGCCCTTTTGCCCCGAATGTTGATATTTATGTTGAACATGGCTTGAAAATAAAAACGTTTTTTCTAAAAAACAATTTTTTAAATTTTAAATTTTTGACAAATTTATCAAAAAAGTCTTTTTTATAAAATTTTCTGATTAAAAAAACCTTTGGGTTTTTGGGGGCAAAAGCATGAAACCCCAAGGTTAAGTTGGAATACCTTTTAATTTTAAATTTTTTGGAAAAAAAATTATTTTTAAAAAAATATTACCCAAATTTGCAAATTTTTATCTTAAAAAAATTTAAATTTTAAAAGGTCCTTTATTGGAAAAAAATAAAAAACATCTAAATATAAAAGTTAAAATTTATTCTTCTTTTTTCCCCTTTTTTTTTTAAAATTTTGTCCCTTGGGTATAAAAAATTTTATTAATAAAATTTTGAAAATAATCAAAAAATCTTTTTCACACAAAATTGGTTTAAACTGGAAAACAGGTTGCGCTGGCCTAGGACAACCCAGAAGCGGGATTTGGGGAAGTTTTAAAATTTTATTTAAAATAGATTAATAATTTATTTTCATTTTAAAATATTTTTAAAATTTGGTATTTATTTAAAATTATATTCTTTTTAAAATTTAATATGTAAAAAAAATTTTAAATTTGTTTTAAAATTTTTAAAAAAAGAACAAAATTTTTATTTTGAGGGATTATTAAAAAACCAGACGGATAGTGGGAAATTTTCAAAAAAAGATCCTAAAAAGAAGGAAATTTCTGATAAAAAACTCCCGACTTCCGTATTCTTAGCTTTTATATTTATAATTTTAATATGTTGTTGAAAATAGGGTTCCGCGCGCCCGTTTCGGGATAAGTACACCGCCTCCATAGTGAGCACTTTATTTAAATACATTTTTTTAAAGCACTTAATATGGATTTAAAAATATTAAAATATTATGGTGACATTTCAACACTCAAAGAAAAAAAGTCCTTTTGGAAAATAGTTATTTATGACATAAGTGCTAAAAGTGACATTTTATTTTGTGAGAAGGAAAATTTGCCTTTCAAAAAAATAAAATAACTTTTAGCACGTAGGTATATAATACACTATTTTTTCTACAAACACCATTAAAATCCAAATTATTGATTTTTTTATTGTCAAAATTATTATTAGTTTAATAATTAAATTTTTGATAAAGGTAAAAAAAAATAAAATTTGTTGATTTGTGATCAAAAAAATGTTAGTGACAAGAATGCAGTAAAAAAGTGCTTCTTGCGTACTTTAAAAAAATGTTCAAAATATGGAAATCTTCTACGCTCTGATCAAATTACTTCATGTTAAAGGCGATGATGAACAAAAATAGTTAGCACATAAACAGATATTACAAGCTAGTTGCCTTTTTAAAGCGAAAGGGTGAAGAATATCGACCAAAAAAGCCTAAAATATGGACAAGAGAACAAGCCGACAAATTTCTCGCAGAAGCCCCGGACAAAATATATCTTATGCAAAAAGTAGCCGAAAATTTCAATGTATTTAAAGCATGTCGTCGGGAAGAAATGTGCAATTTGACATTAAATAACATCGAAGATTTGGGAACTTCACTAATTGTGCATATACTAGACATAAAAATTAATGTGCAACGAACCTTTGTAATTAATGATACCTTGTATGTATATGAATCATTTTAAAAGAACATAGCGTTTTGTCCAGTGAATATTAATCATCTAAAAGTTTTTATGGGATGCGTAAAGAATAAATATGCCATAACTCCAGTCGGAATCAACACATTTGGTAAAATACCTGCTCAAATGGTTAAATATCTAAATTTGCCTGATTCCCATCTTTACACTGGACATTGCTTCCGACGTTCCTCAGCTAGTTTGTTTGCGGACCCTGGTGCTAATCTTACTACAATTAAGAGACACAGTGGATGGAAGTCCAGTACAGTAGCAGAGGGTTATATAGAAGACTCGCTACAAGAGAAAAAGAAAATTGTTGATCAAATTTTGTCCAACTTTGGTGGATGATATTGCTTCCTGATCGGGTACATATCTTACCAAAGTAAATTGTGTAACAACCACCAATGAGATTGGCCATGTACTTTTAATTGAATGAATAATTTATTTTAATCTAAGTATAACGTCTTTGTAATTTCTTATCTGGGTTAAAAGTAAATTATTTTCACACAAGTTAAGGGCATTTTTTAAAAAGCTAGCCTATTGTTAACTAACTATTTTTTTCATACCTTTGTCTTTATTCAAAGCAGTATAATTGATGGCATCATAAAATTAATAAAAAATTTGTTTATTTCATTTTAAGATGATTCCGATCGCTGACTAGAGTTTTGTAAAACTATAATGAAAATTTGCAACTTAAATCCATTATTCCAATGTCATAAAATTATTGGACCTTTTTTTAAATCAAAATCTTACGGCACACCGATATTTAGAATTTCTTCAAAATGACTTACTTTTTACTTTCACAGTTTCTTTTTCAAATCCAAATCAGCCTGATATGCCAGATAGATCGATTTGGTTTCAGCAGGATGGTGCTCCGCCTTATTTTGCTCATCAAGTATGTGAATATTTGAATGCGGTATTTCCCGAACAGTGAATTGGTAGGAGAGGATCTACAGAATGGCCTGCAAGATCTCAGATTTTACACCGCTGGATTTTTTTAAGGGATATTTAAAACCAAAAGGTACAAGAACAAAACCACGGAATTTAGATGATGAAAATATGAAAGTACTCAAGCAATGTTTTGGAAAATTTTTTAAGCAAATTTCCTTTTAAAATTTAATAATTTGTTTATTTTACGAGAGGATTAATGTTTTTTTAAATCTAATGTTAAAATGTTTTTGTGTCTGATCTGTGCGTAAACTAGTGTATTCAATACAGCTCAAATCCACCTACAGTGAACTTTCTTAACATGCTATTTGCCAAAAAACAAACAACAACATTTTTTTAAAATATTTATAAAAAAAACTTTATTTATTACCACTACTATATTACACTAGTTTATATATTGCAACACACAAAAAGTTACAGCAAACAAATCTGGAGCTTTAGTTGAGACCGAAAAAGATTATTACAAAAATGTTAACTAATTTGTTTAAACTATCTTGAAAAAATAAAGCATATTATAATAATAAACAGAGGAGATATAAGGGCAGGGACATTACTTTCTTCTCTGATAGTCAAGTGGCCATAAAAGCTTTGGCATCCCAACAAGTCAACTTAAGGTTGGTTTGGAACTGTCTGCAATGCCTCCTAAACCTGGCTAACCACAACAAAGTTACACTTTCCTGGGTGCCAGGACACAGGGGAATACAGGGCAATGAAAATGCAGACTCCTGGCCAGGCGAGGCTCCGCAGCAATGTTTGTGGGTCCTGAACCTGTTTTTGGAATACCAAAACCTGGTTCGTGGCTACATGACTCGGTGGATTCAAACACAACATCGTCATACTGGAACCACATTCCAAGGCAAAACCACAGTAAATCAATGTTGGACTCACCATCGAAAGCATTGACAAGTGAATTATTAAAAATAAATGGAATCAGATTAGAATAGTGGGAAAAAACCCGGGCACTACCCTAAGAAAACATATGCCACTATGAGCATCTATAAGAAGAACCCATTTCAGACTATGGACGAAGAGGAAGAGCCCTCTCACATCATATATGAGTGCCCTGACATACTGGAGAACAAATCAAAACCTCATGGTGGACACTAACCACCAGGAGGCTGGAGACCGAAAGAACAGTAAAAGGGCTACTACACCTGTCTAAGGTGTCAAACCTTTTTAACTGAAACAAATACACAAGATATACAACAAGCCCTGTAGGCTGCAGTGTCGAGGCGGACAAAACCTTAACTTGTGTATTTATGCCATCAATCAATCAATCAATCAATAATAAACAGTAAAGTGGGATCCCAGTTGGCAATTAACATTTAATAATTTTTAACCTTTTTTATTGAGGAAGATTTGTTGGTGGACTACTAAGAGAAATTGAACTGTAAAATAGAAATATTTCTTATTGCTTTTAAGTTTAAAGGAAGTAATAAAGATTAATTGCTGCAACATAATCTCAGATAATCAGGATATATTGTTGCGTTTGAAGTTTAAAAATTTAAAATCAATCGATTAATCCTACTTTTATAGTTGAGTAATTAAAACTCCTACCTATTTATTTTGTTTTAATAGACAATTGTTAATTGCGATTTCAAAAACTACAATTTAAAATAAAACAATACAGTAGAACCTTGATAAGCTAAAGCTTAAGGAAAAAGCTAAAAATTTTAAAGTATCGAGTTTTTTTACTTATCGAGAGTTGAAGTTAGCGAGATTTAAAAAATTTAAATGTTGACTTGACGAGGTTTAGTTAGAGAATATGTTAGTGTATTCAATTGTCGTTTCATTTAACGTTATTTTTTTTATTATCTTTCAATTTTATACGTAAGTAACAAGCTATTTTAGTCAAAAACTAAAGTTCAAAGCAAAAAAATTTCAAATAAAACCGTGATTGTATGCTTACTTACACAAGTCACTGATAAATAATTTAAGTCAATTAGGCCACCGAGGGTACTACTTGAAAATATCAAGGGCAAATGTTAAAATTCTTTGTTTAAGTTATAGAGGTTTTGAACCTTAAGTAGAAAGGTTTTCGGCTTTAAAGAAACACAATTTTTATTAGGTTTTCTAGGTTTCTGTGTTATTAAAGTTTGACTCATCGAGGCTTTTCTGTAATTTTTAAATTTCAATTAAAAAAATTAAAATTAAAAAAAATATATTATGACACCTTATATTTTTATAATGAAAGTTTCACGGGCAAAAGTATAAAAAAGTACCTTTGCAAGTTTGTATTTATTTTGCAACTTATTTTGTTTTATTTTACAGGAGTTAATACAACATGCAAAATTTTGTGTCAAAAAAATTATGTATAGAAGCTATTTTTTAATGTCTCCAAAGATTGCAATATTAAAGCAACGATATATATTTACCTATTTCTTTTTTGGTACATTTTTTAATCTTGCTTTAAATACTAGAATATCAGATTATAACATGTTTGCCACTATACACGTCTGGCAAACCAATTCCTTAGGTGCAGAGATTTTCAGTGCGATAAGAGATGTCAATTTAATAGGCAAAGGCTTAAGCGAAATAAAGACAGACGAAGAACGTGGAGTTGCCGATTTCCTTTCTTCCGACCCAAGTAGAAAGGGG